>JAIPRL010002644.1:0-56552 GCA_025469235.1 Pemphigus obesinymphae | reverse complement strand
GCGGGATATTCATGTACTAAGCAATACGAACAAAAGTTGTATTTCAAGTTTTTCGATATTTCGACATTTTTTCTTGGGCCCAAAAGCCATGCGCGTAGGTGAAAAGGGATGGAAAAATGTGAAAATCGAAAATTTAACAGCGGGATATTCATGTACTAAGCAATACGAATATAAGTTGTATTTTAAGTTTTTCGATATTTCGACAATTTTTCTTGGATCCAAAAGCCATGCCCGTAGGTGAAAAGGGGTGGAAATTGTGAAAATCGAAAATTCGACAGCCGGATATTCATGTATTAAGCAATACAAACACAAGTCGTAATAGGTACTTTACGATATTTCGATATTTTTAATATTAAAATATACAATATACAATATATTATATTATACATCATTTATTGTAGGTACCTCTCTATTATTGTAATAGGTATATTGTATTTTGATATTAGGTATGTGTATTCGATTTATGGAGATATTTATCGAATTATCCTTATGTTGGTTACACTACCATGGGTCACGGGCAATGATTACACCTTATGCTACACACATTGTGATAAGGACTTGGAATATTTTTTCATTTTGTCGTTGGTACCCAAAAGCCAGACTTCAACCCAAAAATGCTCAAGAATGGAAGATAGTAAGTACCTATACATAGGTATATAATATATATTAAATATACTAAATATACCTACATAATTACTTTCTTTTTCTAGGCATGGGCAGATTTAAAACTAAAACTAAAGGGAAACATTTTCAAATAAAAAAGCATACAAATGCAACTGGTGGGGATCCTAGTTGTTCAACTCAACTAAATGAAGTGAACGAACAAATACTGTCACTAATCAATCCTATTACAGTATCTGGGTATACAGATGATGCAGAATCTAATGTAGATTTTAGGTTTGAGAATGAACTAGACATATCAGGTAATCTATGGGATATAAATAAATGTATGGTACTTTTATTTTATTGTATATTGGCGCCGGCGCCCTGATTATTTCTACCTAGGCTTACAACTTGCAAGTGTAAGTATGATAAAATAAAAGTACCAAATGTATAAATTAATTAATGGTATTTTAAAACATTTAACATTAAAGTTGATGAAATAATTATTAATAATGAAGGTATGGAATCTGTTATTTATAATGATAATATGATACCTGAACAATAGGCTAGGGCTATTGTATGAGTTACCAATCCCCAAATAATGCCACTGATTATGAGGATAATAAAATAATCATTAGGAGAATATTTTAATTTGAGGATTTATGTAGTACATACATAAATAATCTGTTTTAAACATACTCAATGGGTAACTGGTTATTTTCAAAATAGGGATGCAACTGAAAATCCCCCGTATTCAAGAGTGGAACAGACTAATATAAATTAAAGTGAGCAGACGATTCATTTCATTTTATTTTTTTTATTTTTTTTATTTTCATTATATTTTTATCCAAACAATTATTTGTAGATATACTTATTAAATATTTGTCTCGCTGGGCATAGGTTAAATCTATCAGTAAATGTTCATATTTTCATACTTTTTTATTTAAAATTTAAATACACCAACAATAAAAAGTATTTATATATTTATAATATTTATATATTTTCCATTAAAAATTTTATACTTTACACATAGGTACTTATAACAATTACTTTTAAATAGGTACTTAGGTACCTACTACCTATATACTATGTTTTATGTTATATTATGTACTATACACAGATTCATATCTAATAAGTATATAGTTGATAAAATTAAATAAAATATAATGCAGATTTTAAAAAAAACAAGGAAACAACAAAACATTAAATGATTTATGTAGGTATATAAATCTTTTCAACGTCAGAAATAATGGGGGAAAAGTATTATCTACTCCATTGATATAGATTAGTAAGTAATTTAATTTAAGTCTTCAAAATCATAAATTACTAATTTCTTTTTTTATTAGGTTGATATTGTCTTCAATATATTTGATCAAGGAACGTTATGCTGTTACTAGGGAATTGATGAAATTAAGATGTTATAGTAGAAAAATACAAAAACAACAGTACAAAGATGCTTTATCCAACATTACTGAAAGTAATTATTATTATTGATTGATTTTTTTAGTTTTATAGATTTTATAAGTAAATATTAATTATTTAAATAATATTATAAGTAGGTATGCATATTTCATTTTTTGATGCACAAAACCAAAGTAATTTTATATTTCTCCAAATTGAAAGTGCTATAAATGCAACTGCTCTGATATATCACTACTTCAAAATTAAAAATTAAAGTGATAGGTAATACATTTCAGAACTGTTGCAATGTAATATAATTCTACTTTAAACTATAAAAGATTACTTCCATGTCTATGCTTATCAATTAAAAACAATAATTAATATGAGTAAGAAAATAATAAGTCATGAGCAATTCATTTTTTTTTTTTTTTTGCAATCAATAATTGATTTTGATTTTATATTGATAATTTTAATTGTAAATATAAACGCAATAGTCAGATTGAAATACAAAAAAAAAAGGTCTCCTTTTTCAAATTCCCGAGGAACTAAATACCTATAATACAGTAAAATTACCAGGATTTTGATGTGTATGCACCAAAATCTCTTGAATATTTCATACACTTCCAATGTATTTTAAGTGTGTTTTTGCAATCGGTGCAATTTCCGTCCAAAAACTATGTACAATTATTTATTGTCATCAACTTTTACGTTATTGTTCAATTATATTATTTTGAATTTCAGTTCTAATACAAGAGTTTCATTATTTGATTTCGAAAATTCAATTTGTAGTAATATTGTTTATCAAAGAATGTGTTCAAAACATTTTACAAAATCATGCATTATCATTTATAGCTTTAACACATATAGACCGATAGGAATTACAACTTGTTGATGGGCTATGCTAAATCATTTAATTATTTGAAACATCAATAAAGAAATTCTCTCAAAGTACAAAACTTTACTTAAATCTGAAGAACCACTTTTAAATAATACTGTTATTAATGATGCTAACACTATATCATCACTGTGTGCATCACAAACACCTCAAATTCTTTCACAAAATACACTAATTACCTACAACAGAACATTGCAGCTAAAATATGTGTATGTATGATAACTGTACTGGCATTATTACTCCCACACCAAAACGAGGAGGGATTCCAAAATGTAAAAACATATGCTCAAGCTAATTGGGTACTATTGCCCAGATTCTTCACATACTTTTCTAGGTAAAAACCATAAAATCATTATTCTATTATTTATATTTTTATTAATATTTATTTTTGTTTTTATCATATAAGTTTTTGGCTTACAACAAAGAGTCCAGAATGTTTTGCTGTACAAGGTCAACCCTACCATACTAATAACAATCTAGAGAGTTTACACTCATCTTTAAAACAAACTTTTCAAGTTGTTCATCCAAACTTGGGGAAAATGCTAGGTAATTATCGAATATTTGTTATTATATTAGATAATTAAATTATACATTATAATAGTTAATATGCTATATTATATACTTTATTATTGTACATATTGTACTATTTGTATACTATTTTATATTTTTATAATCAAAATTAATTAAACATATACTGGATTAATAATCCCAAACTGGTTTATATAAAGTGTAATACATATTATAGATTTAGTTTGTCAAACCTTATGAATAAATTTAATGGATAATGTGACAAAAATGATTAAGAAATATTTCTTTTAGAAAATATTTAGTACTAGAGTAGTAGTTGTGTACAATTTTTACATAACTTCAACATTTAAGAGGATGTCAGCGCGGCCATTTCTAAGGAGTTCTATATAGACAATTTTTAGAAAATTTTAAGAAAAATGTAAAATAATTGGTCCCACCACTATATTGTTTTTTATTAAAGTTGTTTTTTATGAATTTATAAAATTATATTGTAAATATTACTTTTGAATTTCTCATTTATAATATAAAAACATCATAGAAAGATGAAAAAAAAAAAATGATAAAGAACAATATTATCTGCATAGCTATTTAGTAATATGGACATTTAAACATGTTTTATTAGTTATTAAAAACTTGTTTGATTTTTTAAAATAAATTTCTTAAAAAAATTTAAATATCAAATAAAGGTTACGTAGGGCACTAGATGATGTTCTTATCTATAATTTGTTTTTCATTTCATATTTCTAACATGTTTGTAAGTTGTTAAAAATGAGAAATGCCAATACGATTCATTGAAAATTGTTTGCACTGAATTCCTCTTAAGAAACCACACAATTAATGATCTTAGTTGTTTTTGTTTTTGTTATTTAAAGTAATATTATATATTTACCAAATGCTTATTGAAATTAATTCTCAATTTAGTTGCTCATGATATGAGTATATATTAGATAGGTTATCAATTTTAGAAATATCTGTAAGTATTATAATTTACCAGTAATTCTCTTTAAACCTATAAATACATTTTTTTTATTGTGATTTATTTATATATTTTTAAATTCACAATTTATTTTTTCGTAGATCACCTCAATAACATCAGCAAAAAATAAGATATTATTGTGAGCCAATTAGCAGGAAAACAACCGATAACAAGAAATTTAAAAATAAAATATATTTTGAATTCGGTTAGAATTAAAAATGCATCTGATCAACTACATATTGGGCTGATAAATATAAAATAATTTTTAATTAAGTGTTCCTACTGCACTGAACGTTATTTTGCCCGACAGTTGAGTTGAGGTGATGAACCTGAAGGTACATATATTTATATATATATATAGTTAAAACATATTGTTAGGGAAAAAATGCATATTTATAATGGTTTATATACATTTTAATGGTGAATATTTATAATTATATAGACTAGCCTACTTACTATTAATAATTTGCTAATTTGTGTTTGAATAATTAATTATAATTATATTAGATTCTGACAACGAAATGCCTATGTTAGTAAATATTGATGTTCCAATTCATCCACCAATTCAAATTCCCGCCATAGTAGTTATATACAGAATAAACCAGAAGTAATTATTGTAGTAGGTAATATATATAAACTATAAAATAATATAATATAATAATAATGATATATAGATACCTAATATTATAAAATAAATTCTAGACTTTGGTGACGATAGTGATTATGGAAATCTAGAGGACTTGGAAATGGGCATATGGCAAAATATTCAAAACAACGATGATGAGCCTGAAATCCCATTTGTGCAGGTTCCTTATAATATAAATGAACTTCACCCACAAATAGACGAAGAGAACATTTGTATTTTCTGTAGAGTAGCAACAAGGACACATACACTTGTACTTTGTGGGCATAATCTTATGTATCAATTGTTTGGATCAATTAGATGCTTAATGATGTCCATTATGTAACATGCATTTTAATGTCTCTTTACATATATGGTAAGGAAAAATTTTTATTTTTCTGAAATTGTATGTACCTATCTACCTATAAACGATAATGATTTTTTTACAATAAAATAACTTATTAATAAAATAATGTTTCAATTCAATTTATGCTAAAAACAAAAGTATTACCTATTATTAGAAATATATAAGTATTTGTGGTTTCAAAAATTTTTAATTATAGCCTATAGATACCCAATCCACGGCCCATAGGACATTGTGGCCTGCGACACATTTTGACACAAGTTACACAAATTGAATTAAAATATATAAAAAAAATTTGATGTCTCTGTCTAACTTACTGATAATATACAAAATTTACATTCAGCATTTTAATCATAACTTTCTAGTTTCTAATGTTGGAGTAAATTAACCTATTACCAAATTTATAGATGAGATTATCTATGCTGTAGCATTGTCCTTATTTGAAACTTTTATTTTATAAAGAAATATAACTATTATAAAAACTCATTAATTATAATAAATACCTATATTTCTCTTTAAAATTAAAAAAAAAAGAATGACAATACAACATACATAATAATCTCGTCTATAAATTTGGTAATAGGTCAATTCACTCCAATATTAGAAATGAAAAAAATGATGATAAAAATGCTGAATGTTAATTCTGTATATTATCAGTAGGTTAGACGGAGACAGCAAATGCGGATATCATGTCCTCTTAAAAGATTATGCTTGGGATTATTATAGAAAATTATCAAATTATATGAAAATATCATGTATATGGGTATAATTGAGTAAATTAATATTGGTATGTGTAATTTTTCATTCTCTGTAGTACCCAAACATTTTTATGTTGCATCTAAATCAATAAAATACAAACCAAAATAGTAACCAATAGCATATAGGTACAATTTAAAATAATTCTTACATTCATTTTTGATATAATTATTACTTTTATTTATTTTTAAATATTAATTAACCTATACCTAGCTATATCCTATATATTCTTCTTTTTGAGGAAATAAATATAGTAAGGTACCTTTAATAATTCAAGTAATTCTTCCAATTAATTTAATCAAAAATATATTAGCAACCCTACAAAGCAATTTAATGAAAAAGTTAATTTTTTTTTTATTTGTTAAATTTTCTGATTAATTTATAGCTTATAATATAGTTAATTTAGCTCTATATTAAAATTAGCTACCTATAGCTGGAACTCTGACTTTTACGCCCCGAAAGAAAATGTCAAAATATCGAAAAACTTTACTTAGGTTTTTTATTTATATAGGCACCAATAGTAAAAAGTATCCCTCAGTCAGAACTTCGATTTTTCCACCTTTTTCAATTTGCCTCGTGCCTTTTGTGTAGAGTAAAAAATGTCAAAATATCCAAAAGCTCCAAATAGATTTTTATTTATATACCTACCATCAGAAAATAATATCGCGGGATAAAATGTTGAATTATGTTTTTTTATCTTGCATTAAATATAATTAATGAAGTACCTATACAACAGTAGGTAGGTACGTAATTAACAAACTCAAAAGTTATTAAGAAATATTAAGCGAGAATAAAAGTGAGTATTTACCTATCTAAGGCAATAGAAAAAGTATATCTAAAATTTGTTTTTCTAAGTCACTAAATGAGGTAAAAAAAACTCAAAATTCAAAATTGCTATCACACGAAATTTTTTTTCGATGGCATAAAAATTGAAAACTTTTATGGTAGGTAATAAATATGTATGTATGTACGTACCTCTAAGTGCTTTAATAAATATTGGAACTATTATAGGAAGTTCTTGCATCTGTTATTAGAACTTTAGACAAAGCAAACAATATATTTTTGATAACTTTCAAAATCTTCTTTTAATGAATTAATTTTAAAAATATTGTAATATTTTGGCAAAGGAAGTCGATGGGTATATTATATATATTTTCCCATCAGTGCTCAATGATCGACCAAATCCTTCATCAATTTCGTACATCCTCTATTTTGTAGTATTTTATATTAAAATATTAATATATAGGTAATTTAAATCAATATCAAGTATGTTGTAATAATTTTGAAAAGGATAATTATTAATTCGACATCAAAAATATTTTACACATAACAGTTCACTTTGAAAATTGGTATGAAGTATGGCACGGACACGCAGTCAAGTAACTACAGAGAATTCAATGTTCTGTAATCTACTAATCTGTGATGCGAAATTACATTATTGACTTTGACTATTGTATACTCACAAGCACACATACCTATTCATAATCGGAATTTCCAAAGAAATCTTGATTATGTCGTGCACGAGAGATCAAAGTTCAATATATTTGGAAAGATTTTACATTTGTATTTCTGAGATTTACCTACTATGTTTAGAATCAGACATTACCAACAATTTATTGGAAACGGTCGGTTTCTAAGGAGTTATATATAGGTAGTTTATAATACGCAGCATAGAAACCGTGAAAGTTTGTGAGTATTATTATTGTTAATGATTGTTAGTGTGTGTTACTTCTCGGAATACCTATTATCACTTCTTATCTGTAAAACGGATGGACTACCTACCTAAATACCCCTAAATACCTACGAATACTTAATTACTTAATTAGGTACGAATAATTAATACCTACGAATAAAATAGTATTTATTACTATCAATTCACTGCTGTTCATTTTATATAAAAAAACAATAGTTATATTGAACGATAGTAAAATGCATTCCTACTTAGTTCAATGCTATTCAATTATTAAATGATTTAAAAAACGATTCTGAGCGGATCATCAGTGTTATAATTAGTAATATAATTGTCAATTTTAATAAAGACGTCCATAAATAATTTTAGAATAAGTTAACTCGAAATTATCAATTTTACGAAATTTTTTTGATTATTTACATAAATATATAACATCTTATCCTAAAATGGCTATAAAAAACCAAATAAACGTCCAATTTTAAAACAATTTTGTATAAAATAAAAATAAAATATGTCTGACATTCTATTAAAGTTTCAAGTCTTAAAAACCAAAAATTAACCCTTTTACGAATTAATTAGCTGAAAATCTAAGTATAAGTATAAATAACCTAAAATTGATTGAAACTTTTTAAAAAAATTTTCATACTTAGTTGTATGGTAGTACAATTGCACATTTTTGTTCAAAATTTTGAGACAAAGAATGATTATTTTTAATTTTAAATTATAGAGAATTAACTATAAAAAAAATCGCCTTTTTACCGTTTTTATGTCATTTTAGATTCTGAGGGAGCTAGTGGTTTTACAATGATGTTTATTTATTTTTTTATTTTCCTGTTAACACTTTTTCTACCAGAAGAAGTGCTCCGATCTTTACAAGCTTATCAGGTTTCCGGTAGCAAATTTCATCTAGGTGATACTTTAGAGAGGTCGTTTTTCGATTTTATGTATGATAGTTGTTTTTTTCAAATTATGTTTACCATTTTCCATATTTCATTCTTTACTGCTTCTACGCTCTTTTTCACTAGTTCTGCTATGGTGTTGCTTTCTCTTGGTGACTTATTCTTCTTAAGTGTATTTATCATTAAACTTTTCTTTCACTATTGTTAATGACAACTTAGTTGTTGAAATACGTACACGCAAAATAAAAGTGTATAATATTATGACTTTGGGTATATAATTTAATAACTATAAATAGTCACAAGTACTCATATTATAATATTATTATTTGGGTACCTGGTATATATTAATTCTAATTATAAAAATGTATAAATTATTAATTGTGCGGAGCGGAACCCTTTCCACCAAATGTTTCAAAAGGGAAAAAGTCTCAGCCCAGTTGAAAGAGTTGAAGAATGAGGAAATAGACTTGTAATCTGCAGAATTGAAATCACGAAACGAAGATTTATTCACGGGTTTTGGGAGAAAGGTAAGAAGAGGGAGAGATGTAGAAAAAGAAGGGTGATATGAATCCTCTATTACTAACGTGAAACATGCTCGGCTTACGGTGAGGTTATTATTATTAGCGAAAATTAAGTCAAGTATACTTACATATGTGTTTGAAACAGAGTTACATTGAAAACAATTAAGGAAGGAGAAGTAGTTGGAGACAGTAATTGCTGGGGGAACCAGGATACCAGAAGCAATGACGCCAAAGCTATTACTAGACCAAGAAACGTTTGGAATATTACAGACACCACAAATTACAATTGATTCGGGAGCAAAATCAGAAAAAAGTTTTTCAACCACTTTGGATCTTATAAAGATGCAACGAACTGAGTGAAGGAAGGTAAATAATACCAAAAATTATATTTATAGAGAATAACGAGACAAGAATAAAGAGCTCCTCTAAATGCGGAAAGTTAGAGAGTTAATGGATATCAAGGAGGCTTGTAAAGATGATTTAACTGCAATAAGAACGCCATCACTACGAGAGCAAGAACTGGTGAGGTTATTTCTATCGAGTCTAAAAACTTGTTAATTTGTAAGACCGAATCGGATACCTGGATATCGGGAGAGAGCCAGGTTTCAGACAAGATAATGATGTCATAGGTACCAAAAATAAGAAAGTTAGCACGGACCAAATCGAGTTTGGTTCTGAGACCACGGAGTTCTGATAAAACATATTAAGTATAGATCTACATTTAAGGGGTGGATTAATAATTTACATGACTAAACAAATTATTTGCATTGGCCGTAGAGAAGTCATACTGATGAAACGAAGTTGCTGAAGAAGAGGATTAATTCCTTCGTCTAGTTAAAAATTGATTGAGGATGATGGTGGCAGCAGTAGTAAAATTAGTTTTTTGAAGCAGATGAGGCTTTTCCTTGAGTTTTGTGGAGGCGTCTGTCATTGGCATAGGAATACCGAAGTGAACTGGTTGTATCTGTATAAAATATGTACAATAAAGACGGCTAAGTAAGTTAATAAAGAGTAAACAAGAGAGAGCGAAAACACGTATCACTGTTATGGCTTATCTTTATCTTTATCTAGATAAAATTTTATTTATCTGGATTCAACACTGATTGTCGATATATTATAACTGTTTTCTGATCTATAAAGATTATTTAATTCATATCTACACGCTACTCCTATTAACTGCAGTAAATCTCAGCTTAAATGTGTTGTTGATACATATCATCTTCTTACACCTATACCCACGCACGCAAGATCATATTATCTACATTGTGTTATCTGTTTAACACACCATACACATATACACACTTTTCACTTACATAGACCCTAGTTTTCATCGGCAATCCCAATTGGTCTCTAGGGCTCTATTTACCACACTATACACCAGCAGACAGATTGATAAAGGCGTACACATTAAGACGGTTTCAGACAATTTTAACTTATACCTGTAAATTCGATGATATTGATATTAGTAGCGAAGTAAGCCAGTCGCTTCCGTATTTCCATATCTATTGGTACGTATAGTACCCATAGATCTAAATGTTTATTTGAAAGTCGAGATAAAATTTGATATTTTGTACGTAATGTTAAAAAGCGAAAAGAAAAAAGTATATAAAAATAGTATTTAATTATAAATTGTTTGCAAGGTCTATATTATAAAAAAAACTATTTCGGTAAAAACCAAAAATGTATTATGTATAATAGTTAGGTACGTATTATTTTTAATGACAGTTTTATTTTTTTACTGTTCCTTATTATTAAGAGATTCTTAGTGTCCAAAAAATATCAAAGGAAAATTGAATAAGGTTAACTAAGGGAAATTGGAACAAATTTTTAAGTCAAGGCACTAAACGACTGGGTAGGAAATGTTTACACGGCTGGTTCGTGTACACATACAGGTGGCTATACACGAGAGGACTTTTTGACGAATTAAATCTTTAGGTCCTCGACGGATTTAGTCCTTCGGACTAGGTCTTTAGTTGTGCCCACTAACGTAAAAATGAAAGTCCCTTACTTTTCGCGGAGCGTATCCTCCAGCGGACTTAATCCGCTGGTTAGTGGAGGAAATCCGTTGATTTTTATGCTTAGGACCAAGTCCGCTGGTCTTTCAAGACGTACTGAAAGATCTACGGATTTATACGACGGATTTCAACGGATTTATCAGTTATCATTATTATGTTATGAGTTTTGTGTAAAGTAAATAATGTTATTTTATACTCGTGCATTTTAAATACCTACCTATATAATGAATGAACATAACATAAGTTTTTTTTTTGATTTTTGTTTTTATATTCAACTGCACTTATTTTCCATAAACACGGTTTTGATTGGTATAGTTCTATAAATTCGGTAGTAACAGACCTACTCCACTCTACTCCACTCATGATACTTTTTATACTCATATAAAATGCATGTACCTACTGAGTACTGAGCATAAAATTTGAGCTATTTTGATGTTTATCAAAAAAAAAAAAAAATCGTACACTAACTTTTAATAAGTAAACAGATGATATTTTATGATAATAATAAAATAGATAATAAATAATAATAGGTCCGTCGGACCCGGTCCGCCGGATCTGGTCCGATGGTTAATGGAGAAGCGAGAGACTTGATTCGTTGGACTAAATCTATCGGATTTTTTTTTTTTGCCTGATTGAATCCTTGGACACCACATACGATAGGACTTTTTAGAGGATTTAATCCGCTGGAGATCAAATCCGTCAAAAAGTCCTCTCGTGTATGGCCACCTATTATATACACGATCGCGTACCTAGACACAGCGTATACGAAAATTATCGAAAGGCCAAGACTCCAAAAGGATATTTGAAAACACTTTATAATCGTATCACCACTATCGGTATCACAATCGTCCATCGTCATTGTCCGCTATCACATCAGTCGACCAATTCAACCACTGGAATACGCTGCATAATCTTAAATTAAAAATTTCCAAGGTTATACTGATAACCATTACGGTTCAATATGTAACCGGCCTGTTAGTGATAACTAGATAACGGAAACTCCAGAACGCTGCCGTATTTAACGAAACCGGCGCGCTGTTACTACTTTTTTCCCTACTGCAAGAAAATGCGTTTTATATTTTTACCCCTTTGAGTTTTGACGACTACCGCACATTGCCAGATCCTGACAAGATTTCCACCACGATTAGCTCTGCTGCACGTTCACGTCACGTCAATTCAAAACTGGAAACGATGATTGTTGTTGAACTTTGTTTATAAATCCATCGAACGGAATCCAACATTAATCGAAATAACTATTTCCTTAGTCCGTTGACGACACGTACATAAAAGGTAGGTACAATTTTTTATTTAAATTTTGCGTTGACCTTTACGGACAATACCTGCTATATCACTGACTTAACAAAGTTACACTGCATAGACGTTCGTTTCAAACAAAAACATTATTTTTTCGTAGTATTAATAAAAATGTATAAATATTTCTGTTAGTTTCTAATAATACTTCAACCTTTGTTGATCGGCCTTATATTCGTATACAACTACGATTACTGACCAGTATAGGAAACTTATAGTATGGTTCATATTTTATATAATGTTTAATTCTATCTATTGCTTTTATTCAATATAAAGCATTTAATTTTTCAGAACTTTTTTGTTAATCAAATTTATTGTAGGTACTGCAAACTTGTTACTCCGGGTATTAATTTAATTTATTTATTTACCTATAAATAGGGCCTAATAAGTCTGGTCAATTATAATAAAATTAATGGTGATAATGTGATATATTATAATTTATTTACCTTTATGTACTTTATTTGTACTTAAGTGGTAAGTATATATAGTATAAAACAGAAAACTCATTTTGCCAATGATGAATCAATTTTATTTGGTTGAAGTTTGGCCTTTGGGTAACGATGAAAAAAATTTCATAATATTGAAAAATGACACGTATGTTTTTGTTTGTATACTGTGCTGCAATTAAAAAAAATACCATCGTCCACCAGTTAGTTCACTTTCATCACATTTAATTCATCATATATACATAAATTTAAGTACCCAAAAGCCATGCTCGTAGGTAAAAAAGAAGGGTGAAAAATGAGAAAATAAAAAATCTGACCATGGAATATTTTTAACGATTAATATACAAAGAAAAATCCTGTGTCATTTTTCAAATATTATGAATTTATTTTCGTTGGTATCCAAAACCCAGATTTCAACCTTTTGTTTTAATAAAAAATTTTAATCATTAATTTTTTTCATTTTCATTTTTACATTTTTAATTATTTTATGGTCATTCCTTTCTAATTTAGTTTAAGTCTGAGACAAAAATAAGACATAGATAAAAATAAGTATCAATAAATTATAATATTTATTGTTTAATTATTTGTATTAATAATATATACTCCAGAGTATACCACAAATTACAGCTAGAAAAACTGATCCATCGCTACGCATCGGTTCACCTTGTCTCATACCGCGCCATAACCAATTAAAAACTGTTGGGTGTAGAACACTGAGCTGCCGACATTTGTGTACACAGAGTCAAAACATTTAGTTCAATATATAATTATTATTATGTATATTGTGTATTATCCGCAGTGCCCTCTTTACTTGTTTATCATTTACGATATAAGTGCGTGTTATATACATGCTGTAAAGAACAGTGATGAGAGAAAACAAGTTTTACTGAACTCGCAACTATTCTTATCAATGCACAAGTTCCAGTCGTTCTTTCGTGAACCAAAGTATAAATACTTCCATTTTTATTTTTATTTTACAGATAAAAATGGACACCGAAACAAACGGAGTAGAATTAAAAAGTGTTGTTTCAGATTTTAAACACACTAGGTTTCAAGTAAACTTAGTAGATTGTGAAACTCCTCCAAGAATGCGATTAGATAGTGCTTCATCAGATGATAACAAATATATAAGTTTTCGACAATTGACGCGTGAAGCATTACCAAGAATGGACAATTACAGGAACCTTATGTCAGTGCATGTTGCATGCCGTCCTACTCTTGATGAACTTCATAATAGTGATTTGGCTGAAGAAGTATATTTTTTTCTGTCAACATATTTAACTCCATATTTTTTAATATGTATTTTATATTATTATGTTTGTCATAGAATATGGAAGCTCAAGAAAATAAATCTTATAAACCAATGAAGAAAATACATAAACAAGGATGGATACAAGGAGTTCTTATTTGTAATTTAGTGCAAATATGGGGCCTTATGTTATTTTTAAGAGTAGCATGGGTTGTTTGTACTACTGGTTTAGGTAATAAATTTGTTCTTATATTACATATTTAATTATTTTTCTTCTATAACAATAAACATCAGTTTCAGGAATTGTTATAATATTATTTGGAGGTGCTATAACAATTATAACAGCTTTATCTATGTCAGCAATCAGTACAAATGGTGTATTGAAGGAAGGAGGGATGTATTTTATGATATCTCGTTCTCTTGGACCAGAATTTGGTGCTTGTATTGGTATAATATATTCTATAGCGCTCTCTGCTACATGTGCAATGCATATGGTCGGATTTTGTGAAATGGTACAGATTCTAATGGGTTCTTTTCATTTGTCGATACTGGATGGTGAAGAGCAAGAAATGAGGCTTCTAGGCTTGATAGTTTTAGGAACCGTTTTAATAACTACATTATTGTGTTCAACATTTGGTGGCATTCGCTCACAAATTCAGGTTGGCAATATATACAAAGTTAACCCATTAACAACCAAAGCATTAAAAAATTTTAAATAAATTATTATTGTTATAGATATTTCCTAATTTTATGACAAAAAAATTTTTTTTTAATTTTTGGTCCATCTAATTTTGCATAACGAAATGTTGTGCTGACGCAACATTGGCATAATGTATATATGAAAACCTACAATATTATATACTACTGATATTATTTAAATCATAGCGGTTGTTTATTTTAGATTAATTTAATTATTATATTATGAAATTGAAATAGATAATAACAAAAAAAAAAAAAAAAAATTATTTAGTTATATAATTAATATAGGAAAAATAAATATTTATAACTTTTATCTAGTTTTTATGAAATTTTTCAAAGTAATCTGGATGTAAAAATACGTTACATTTTTACATAAATAAATTGTTTGTGATTGACAATTGCGGCATCTTCTTCTTACTCCCCTTCGGATAATGAGATGACCAAAATCGTCTGTTCGTACAGCTTTAGGTAGTGCATTTTTAGAAGGCCTACCCAAATTAATGTTGTTGGAAATAGATACTGTAGACTCTTCAATAGTTTCTTCGTTTATATTTTCTGCAGATTTTGTTAAACTCAATACAAGTGTCAATCTAAATTCCAGTTGCGATATTTGTTCGCAATTTACCAAATTGTAAAACCTCCATTATTAACCACTGCACTGTCTACTATGTCGCTTAAAAGTGGTCACCACCATTTTTTACCCTTGACTCTAATCCTGTAGTTGGCTATACCGTTATCGTGTAGGTCAATTTATTATTGTAATCTTGAATTACATTAAGCTGCTGAACATTGACAGTTTTATTTTTCTTTTCTATATAACCTTTTTTTGTTACTATGGAATCAATTTTACCCACGTTTGTCATAACTGTTACAATTGAATTGTCATTCCATCGAACTGCACAAATTTCATTTGTTTTGTCAAAAGCAAAGTCAAATGTTCCTTTACTTTCTTTTCCCAATAATTTAACAGATTTTAAATTACAATAACCTATACGATTTTCTCTAACTGTACCGTTAGCAAAGAATCCCTTTTCTCTTAGCATTGTTAATAGGGTATAACTAGTAAAGAAGTTGTCAAAAAATTTTTATGAAATTTTGGGTTTTCAACCGACTCTAAAAGATTTAGTACTACTTCCAAGTCTAGTGGCAAACTTACTATCCGTTTCGTACTAGCACCACCATAAGGTGAAAACTGGTATAAATATCCATTTTCAGAAGTTAAACACCATAACTTGAAGCCAAAACGAACTGGTTTTCCTCTAATAAACATTTTGCAAGTATGTCTATCAAAGTATGGAACCATTTCTTCGTCTATTGACAAATGATGGGTAAAAATACCAAACTGAACAAACTTTTGATTCAATAGATCGAAAAAAGGACGCAATTTTGAAAATTTATCCAATGGATCAAGATTATGGTTATCAGCAAGATGTAAATTTTTTTTAATGAAACGGAATCTATTTATAGATATAGTTTTTCTGACTAAAACAACTTCCTTATCTTCGTCTTTACTCCAGTAGAGGTCCATTTGAGGTAAAGTATGATATCCTGTCAGTACCATAATACCAATGAATTTTAGAACTTCTGACTTTTGAAGAAAAAATATTTTATACTGAAATCAATGATTAATTGCAATACAGTATCGTCAAAAAATAAGGGAAAACATTTGAGTAGATCTATTCCTTCATAAGTTTCAATGAGTTTTTTTATATTTTCTTTCTCTACATTTTCAGGAAGTGTCGAATACACTAGATTTGCTTTAGATTTCCATATTGATGTATAATTATTTTTTTTTTCCTGGGATTTTTTTGGTGGTTGTGTGTTGACATTCGAAGGATTGGCTAATATAGAATTATTATTTAAAACTTCAAATGTACCACATATGTCACTACTGAGTAAATTTGTATTTTCATCTATTAAAAGTTCATTATCATCTATATTTTCCTCGTCAGTGAGACCGTCTACATCTGGGTGAATTATAGTAATATCAGTGGATTGGTCATCACTCGCATTTACATTATCTAAAAACTCCAATATCTCTTCTGATGTTTTCAACCTTTTGAACTCACTCATTTCTATATATATATAAAAATAAAAAATAAAAACTTGAAATTTAATAGGTACTTAATACAATTTTTTTATACCCATATTTTGGATACAAAATTTAATTTAAAAAGTGCTATGGTATTTTGAAAAAAAAATTGGACAGGGCCTCCCTGGAACTCAAAAGTTTTTCAATTTGGGTAGATACGAAAAAAATGTATAATGGAATTATATACAATATAGGTATACGATAATCCCAACTATAATAATTAAAAAAAAGAATAAAACTTACTTTATATATACTGATTGATTAAATGAAGAAAAATATTCTATGAAAAGTACGGCAAACCAAAACGTGTGATAACAGACTAACGATACGCCCAAACTGAAACAGTACATTGCTGGTAAAGCGTGCATGCAAACAAAACAAATACCTACAAAGTTCGAACATGTCCTGACTTTTCATTTCTAGCGCATACATTTTATTTTCTAACGAACCATACTGCGCGCAACACACGGATTCAATAGGACTACTAACAATATCCATCAAACGGCATCGAAAATGCTATATAGTTCTATACTGTAGATCTCCAACTTTGCGTATACGCAACATTAAATTTGAATGTCAATTATAGCCCGAGTAATGAGAAAAATATAATTAAGATAATAAATACACATCACGTAACATTTGAAAATAATGATTTTTACACAGTTTGAATTTAATAATAAAAATTTATATTTTTTAATACTTTTTAAAAAATATAAAATTTTATACATCAATACTGTCTTACTTCTGTGACGTATAATAACGATTATATAAATTATAACTGAGTATTTATGGTTATTATTCATTAACTAGTATCTTTTTAATCAAATTATGTAAAAGATGAACAAAAAACAAATATTTTAATTAATGTTGTGTATAAGCAACGTTGGCAGTTTATGGGTTAACATTGTAAAATGTCTTATTATAAAATTTTCATTCATATTCAATATAGGTCCATGCAGCTGTTCTAGTTCTTATTGTTGCAGCCATTCTAGATGTGTTCATAGGAGCGATTCATGGACCCAAAAATAATTCTGAAAAAAATCAAGGTTTTATCGGATTTAGTTGTAAGAAAATTTATTTTAAAATGTTAAAACTACTTCCAAAGGAGTTCTATTTATATTTTTATATTTATCAGGGGAAGCAATCAATTATAACATGTTTAAGAATTTTGAATCATTTGACAATTGGTGTAAAAGTTTTTGGTATGGGTTTGGTATATTTTTTCCCGCCGTATTTGGATTTTTAGCTGGAACAAATAAATCAGGCGAATTAAAGGTAAATCTAATATATTTTTATTTGTAATATTAATATATTATAGACACAATAACAATATAATTATTTTCTGTATAGTAAATATTTGTATGCTTGATCTTGCTGTGATTTTCTCAAATTGCAGCCATACAACAATTGAGACAGTACTAAATGTTACACCTCCCCATTGTTTTAATCTATTAGTACCTAGAATTTCTAGTTAGATAGTTGTGGTCCGCTTTTATTGTTACTTGTATTTTATCAAATTTGTTATAAAATCGGGTATTGTTATTTTTAATGTATAAATTATGTATGTTTTTTGTAATTGTGCGTAATTTTCTTGTGTCTTATAAATCAAATTTTATATATTGTATACTCCCCCATAAATCAAATTTTATATATTATATACTCCCCCATGTGTATTTAACAGCTGATTTATTCATGATTAAGGATTCTTGAGGTATTTACATTTTTGACTTCTTAGTTCATGTAATATACAGACTCGTCTAGTATACATCCTTATCACATAATAAAGCAGCTGTTTTTCCTCATTGTATGGCTATAGTATAGGTCATAGAGTTAATATACGAGTATATACACCTTCAATCATACGTGCAAGTTATTTGTTATTTGTTCGTGTCTATGTATCATTAATTATAATTAAACAAGATATCATAGATTTTCATAAATTAACTACTAAACATATATAATTAAACTATAAACTTCATATTTTAGTACTATAAACTTAAATATTTCGAATTATAGACCTATATCTATACAGATTCATATTTCAAAATTATTTGAATCCTTAATTTTAAAATACATCAACCATCTGTTAATTGAATTTTGATGGAAGAGCAACATAGTTTGATTGGTTTTTTTTAAATTTTGTATTTAATTTATTCGTCTTGTATGCTTTAAAACACCTATCAGGTAGATATATTCTACACTGGCTTTAAAAAAAGCTTTTGATTCTGTGAATCATAAGGTATTAATTGAGGTACTTGATGTGTCTGGTTTTGGTGAACCTCTTCTATCCTGGTTTTGCTCATATCTTTGTGATAGGTATTTTATAGTATAAATATTTGGAATAAATTCTAATTTTTTCTGGTCTTCTAGTGTTTTGCAAGTAGATCACATATCACCACTATATATTCAAAACATTCAATGTTTTGAAATGTGACAAACTTCTTTGTCTTACAGATTATATGAAGTTATTTATACAAATTGACTCTTTGGATGATTTTAGTAAACTCCAAAAAGACTTGAATAATTTTGTTGAATTGTCTCAGTTATTAAGTTTAACACTAAGCTCTAAAAAGTGTCATGTTAATTGGTTTTAAATAATTTAGATATTAACATATGTATATTTATGTATAATATACTATCTATAGTTATTATTAGTCTTAAATTATTTTATAAGATTATATACATTTTCAAAGAGCTCAGCCAGTGAAATAAATAAAATAAAATAAATGTATTGAATGATAGCATTGACTTTGGCAATTCATTAGTATAAATAAATTGTAATATGTACATGTTTTATCAACATATTTTTTATTTATGTTTTAGGATTCATTAAGAGCAATTCCAATAGGTTCTTTGACATCTATTATTATTTCTTCTTTTGTTTACATCAGTATAGCAGTTTTGGTGGGTTCGTCATTCATAGCACCAGATCCTTGTAAATTAAATTCTATATTGAGCTGTGACCGTCTTAATAAACCTTATGTAAGTATATTTGGTCACCATTTCATAAATATAACATTGTTTATTATATTTTGATAACAATTTTCAGGCAGTCAATCAGACTATTGGAGTGATAGCATTTTTCAGCCCATTAGTATACATATGTATCTTGGTTTCAACATTAACAGCTTCGTTTTCTTCATTTTTAGCTGCTCCAAAAGTATTTCAATTATTATGCAATGATAAACTATATAATGGTCTTTCATGGTTTGGGCTTAGTAATAAATCAGGGGAGCCAATAAGAGCTGATATTTTGACTACAATAATTGTTTTGCTGTTTGTACTTCCTGGTAAATTATATAATTTATGAATTTATATAGTGTATTAACAGTAATATCAATGAACTTGGCTTATAGGTGACTTAAATACAATATTGCCATCAATATCAAATATATTTCTTAGTGTCTATGCACTGATCAATTTTAGTACTTTTCATGCATCATTTGTCAAACCCATTGGATGGCGTCCTACATTTAAGGTAGATTAATTATACCTATAAAGATATTAATTTAGTATTTTATATATTATATGATGAAGTATTTATTGCTTTTTAGTTTTAATTTTAGTGTATACAATTTAAAGTTCTTATTTTTAAATAACTCGGTTTTAATTAGTTAATATTATTAAATTCAAACATTTTTTATTTTAGTTGTATAACATGTGGCTTAGTTTAGGAGGTTCAATGTTATGTGTAGTGTTAATGTTTGTCATTAGCTGGTGGACAGCTCTAGTGACATTAACTGCTATTTTAGCTTTATATTTAATTGTATCATATCAAAAACCAGGTAAATTTATTAATTTTGAAAGTATCTAGATGACTAAAATGGTGTTTTTACAGATGTCAATTGGGGTACAAGTACCCAAGCTCAAACTTACAAACAAGCCTTAATAGCTGTTCACAATCTTATCAGGGTCGAAGATCATGTAAAAAACTTTAGACCTCAACTACTTGTACTTACAGGAATGTCATCTGCTAGACCTTCATTAATTGATTTCGCTAATCTTATCACAAAAAATTTATCATTACTTGTGTGTGCAAATATTATCAAAGTATGCTTAAATTAAATTTAAAATGTTCAACTTTCAATTTATATATATTATTTTTTTTAGACACCTACATCACAAAAGTTACTTCAAATGTATTCAAAGCGTGCCATAAATTGGTTGTGTTACCACAAAATTAAAGGATTTTATGTACAAATAGATGGTACTAATTTCGAGGATGGAGCAAAAAGTTTAATGCAAACAGTTGGTTTAGGCAAACTCAAACCTAATATTATTATGTTAGGTTATAAAAGCAATTGGTTCAAATGTACTACTCAAGATTTAAATATGTATTTCAATGTGCTTCAGTAGGTTTTTGGAAAATGTAATGTTCAAATTGTTACTTATCAACTCAATTAATTTTTATTTTTTTAGCAAAGCTTTGGATATTCATATGGCTGTGTGTATATTACGTGTCAAATCTGGTCTAAATTTTTCAAATTCTATTCTAATTGATGAAACTCAATTAGATATGATGGTTAACCGTAAAGCGTCATACTTATCGGAAGAACACTTTTTGCATAGTAGATCACAGTCTATGTCTACTGTTAGTAAGTATCATGTATTTTATGAAAATTTAATTGTATTTGGTCATTTTGTGTGTCAAAAACTAATTTTTTTTGTGGCTTTGTTTATATAATATAATAATAAAATACATTATATTATTATAGTGAGAGCATACTTATAGTAACAAATATATTTTATTTCAATTTTGATAATATAATAATAAGTATATTAAAAGTAGTAAATTTTATTTTTAAATGTATTTTTATTTATATGCATATTTAAATTATTTTAATTTTATTAAAATACTAAACAATATTAATTAGGTAATATCTATAATCTGTCCACCAAGAGATTGTATATTAATCCTATAAACAGATGTGGTCCCAAACCATCACTCAACTCATATTTTTTTTACAGTCCAATGAGGACCTTTTTGATGTGATAGATGGTGTGGCACAGAACAACTAGTTTTTGTTTCTGCGCATTAACATTCTATCAGTGAATGGATTATAGCTATGTATGCTTATGCATTAGAACATAATATTCATTATTTTACACTTTTAAATACTCATAGTTTATTTATATAATATGAATCTATATTTTTTTCCAGATAAGTCTAACCTTAAACCACAATATTCGTTCAGATTATTTCAGGTTAAATCTATGGTTATTTTTCTTTCCAGTATTAATGCTAGACATATAGTACATTACCTTGTTAATAATATCAAATTTCACACTTAGTGGCTCTGGCTGTTCTAGCCATAGAACTGTGTAGTTCAAGATACACATAAAGATACACCTACCGTCACCGAAGTGTACACTAGGTTGCTGCCTGAGGTTTGACTTATCTGGAACAAAGTATAGAGAAACTCTATATAAACTAAATGTCTTATAACTTTGAAAACATGAAAATATTTAACTATTATTAAAATGTATTTGTTATGTATTGTAGTACTAGTACTAATAATAATAATAATAATAATGTGTATTAACTTATATCAAAATTGTAATATTGATATTATTTTTAAGCTGATAAAAATGATAGTAATGAAAGTGATGAAGAAAAGGAGTTATTTACCAAAGAAACGTCTACAATATTTCACAAAGAAGACACTGATGATATTGTCAATCAACAGAATATAAACAAAAAACAAAAGTTTAAAATTGTCAAGTAAGTTTTTAAGAAATTTTTTTTTACAATTAACTTAAATATTGAATATTTATTGTTGTATCACAGAGGGACTGATGGTTATGATTTAACAGAAGATACTATGAATGAGCTAACCCGATTTCAACATAAACAAAAAAATGGTACAATTGATGTGTGGTGGTTGTATGACGATGGAGGTACAGTTATAATAAAGACTACTAATTGTAAAATTATTTTTAAATACTAATTATTAATTTATTATTATTCAAGGTCTTACATTGCTATTACCATATATTTTAAGTACTAGAGGGAATTGGTCATCTTGTAAATTAAGGGTATTTACAATAGCTAATAAAAAAGATCAGTTGGAATTTGAACAGAGAAGGTAAAATAATTGTTAATTGTTTTATTTTAATAGATTAATTAATCTGGAACTAAATATAATACCTTTCTTTAAATAAAATTTTCAAAATGTAATTTATTCACATTAACATTGATGTTAAAATATATTGTCTTATTGCAGTATTGCCAGCCTATTGGCCAAATTTCGTATTGATTATTCAGACTTGTTAGTGATTACAGACCTAACAAAGAAACCCCATGAAGAAACATTAGCTTTTTATGATGCACTTATAAAAAGTTATAAGCCCAAAGGACCAAATAGTGAAAGTTTGTAATTTAAAAAAAGTATAATATTTTAGTTATATAATATGTTGATTTTTATTTTATTTTTAGATGACAGCATAAAAGAATCAGAGTTGACAGCAATGAAAGAAAAAACAAATCGTCATCTTCGGTTAAGAGAGCTCCTCTTGGAAAATTCTCAAGAAGCCAATATAATAGTAATGTGAGTAGCACAAAACCTTAGAATCACTATATAACTAAAGCATGCATATTATTGTAAAAATAAATATAGGTAGGTATACCACAAACTAAGATTTCTTTTTGAGCAAGTGAAGGGTAGCCGAATAGTCTGTGATCACTTGAGAGGTCACCCAAGGGGGGGCATCTAGTATGGAATCAACTTGAGTGCTACCTATTGCTCATACTAAAAAAACTTAGTCATAAAACTTATTAAAACCACAGAACTACAATACCAAACGTTATAGATAGCTTTTAAATCAATGGTGTACTGTTAACTCTAATACACCTCTTCAAATCCATCTTATCTTGGTCTATGCCTATACATATCTATCTTTTTTAAACTAAAAAAGATTGATAAAAAATATATATAAAAGTTGATTTTTCCAGTCTTTGGAAAATATACTTAAATTTATTACATTGTTTATACTAAAATTATTTTAATTTGTTCTCAAATTGCATTTAATTGGCTCTATAGATTGAGAAATTATATCAACCTCTACTGTACTCAGTGGTGAAGCGTATAATCCAGATGGATAGACAAATTTAAAAAAATTCTTAAACATAATTTAGGGACAAGCTATACAGACCATTTTTAAGCAATTCTATGTAGACAATCTAAGAAGTTTTTCAACTAAAAATAATAAATTATTAATAATGTTCTTATCTATCATATTTTGTTTAAATTTTGAATGTACAATAAATAGGAAAGAAGTTGAACTTAGAAAGCAAAAACATGTTTTTACGTCTTAAAAAAGGATATATAGCATCTTCTTAAATCATTAAATGTGGATCATTAATGGACATTATATTATATTATACAATTAATTTATATTTTACAAATATAATATATGAAAATATTAATATATATATTATATTAATTATATTTATACATATTATTGTTTTCATAATATAGGAAGTCTGTTCAAAAAGTACTAGGACAAATGTCATTAGGGTTAATCTATACATGTTATGGCTGTAAATTATAAATAAATATATTCCACACATATTATTAAATATTTAAAAAAAAAACCAAATCTTACCTCAATATATAGTCACACATGGTTAAATCAAGTCCGTTTGTTTCTTTTGGCATTTTTGACTTGTCCAAAATTAATGAACAATGTGTGCATCAAGTTTTGTTTGAAACTAGATAAAAAATGTAATGGAAACATACAGAATAATCAAAACTGCTTTTCGGGTTGATCAAGTTGATCAAGTCGTTCAAAGACTTTTTACTGGTTTAAGTGTGTTTAAGATGGTTTATCAATGGATGATAATCCATGTTCTGGAAGACTGTTAATATCCAGAAACATTAATGTTGTATTGCAAATGTGTAGATTAACTGTTTATGAGTTGAAAGATGAGATTTTTCCATTGACATTTATTCAATTATTGATTTTAACAAATTCATCATTTTAAAATTAAATATTTAAAATAATTCTTGAAATATAAATTAGGGTAGACATTGTCTCATTTAGTCATAGGACGCTTCGCTACTGACCATACTACAGATATGATATTATGTATTGAATATAATTTTCAATGAATAAAAATTAATTATGTGATTTTCAGGACTTTACCAATGCCAAGAAAAAATGTAGTGCCAGCCTCTTTGTATATGTCCTGGTTAGAGACATTGACACAAGGTATGCCTCCATTCCTTTTAGTGAGAGGGAATCAAAGTTCTGTGCTTACATTTTATTCCTAATCATCAACCACTCAATATACTGTTCTTTAATGAACAAACCACTAAAGTGATATCAAGTAACATTAATAAAGTAAATTTAATATATTAACTTATTTGCACAAATCACATATAAATGTATTTTATTTTATCAAACCTTTTAAATTGTCAAAGTTTATATTATTATTCAGTTAAAGTGACTTCTACGAATTTAGTTATGTAAATTGTAATACAATCAAAAACATATTTAGGTACTAGATAGAAATATAATCAGTTTTTTATGTAATAATTTAAAAAAAATCTCATATACATGTATAAAATAAGAAATATATTTAATACATTTGGCAAATATGAAATAATTATTTTAAGTTATGATATTTGATGCATAGTGTTATTTTTTCTATTTTCTAATGTATAATTAATACATACAAAAAAAAAATGGTTTTATTTAATTTTTAATGTTTAAATGCATTATGTCTCATAAAAAATATTTTAAAATATAGTACCAGTACTAAATTATTACTTACAGTACATATATAAAATATTTAAAAAAATGTCGATATGTAGATTCCGTTTTTCGTGTCATAAGTATGTACGCCACTGGAAATACCGGCAAATATATATACATTATGAACATTTTATAATTTCAATTTTATTGATTTCAGTATATACCTGATTCAGATATTGGTCATTATGATCAATAAATGCTCTGTTCTAGGATGTGCTGGCCTACACTTGAATGTGGCATCCACATTCCACATGTAGCTCTTGGACTGATGTTAATAAACTAAATTTTGTTTTAATTTTGTAATATCGGATATTAAATATATTTTAAAAACTAAAATCCTCGAAAAAATAATAAAAATCAACTGTTTGAATACTTGGAGAGAGAGAAAATAATATTTGATGGACAATATGGTTTTAGGAAAAAATTAGAAACTAAGGCCGCTTTAATTGATATTATTAACTGTTTACACAATAAAAGGGATAATAAAAAAAAAATTCTAATTTCTTTCTTAGACTTGGAAAAAGCATTTGATTCAATCAGTAGAAAATTATTACTAAATAGGTTAAAAGAATTAGGCTTTGAGAACATTGAAATGGTTTACTAGTTATCTGAGTAACAGACAACAACTAACTTCTATTGGACCTCATTACAATAATTATTGTTATGTCAAAGATTATGGAGTCACTCAAGGAACATCATTAGGCCCTATATTGTTTTTAATATATATTAGCACTATACCTGCTTCATTGTTAAAAGAAAAATTATTCATGTTCCCTGATAATATAGCTCTAGTAGCTCTTCGAAGATAATTGGGAAAAATTGAAAAACACTGTTGAAATTAATTTACGGTATATCTATAACTGGATGGGAAAAAATCTGTTATCACTGAACATAAATAAATCGGTTTGCATGTCAATAGTTACAATTCGTTCACAGCTTCCTGTTGGATACAACTTTATAATACATAAATGTGAAACTGTTATGACAAATTGTAGATGTAAGCCAATTAAAATGGTACTATCATTCAAATAATTAGGAGTGACAATAAATTTTGATCTGAAGTGGTCAGAATATATACAGAATATCAAAAATAAAATGAGAAATTTAAGTGTTTTATTCTACAAAATTCGATTTCTCGATAAATCAACTATTAGACAAATATACATGGCACTGTGTAATTAAATTATCTTATACGGTATAACATGTTGGAGAAGCTCAAACACAACAAATACAATTGCATATTACCCAAAAAATTATTGTAAAAGTAGCGTACTCCTTACCATTAAAATACCCATCAGGGGAATTATTCTACTATATAAATATATTGTCTGTTTATAAATTATACATTAAACAAATATTAATAAAATCAATACAAAACCATACACTATGCTGTAGAAATAATAGACAGAAGAAAAAGTAAATACATTAAACCGTCGTATACATTATTAACAAGTTCAAGAAACTCCCCCAATCACATGGGGAAAACTATATTCAACAACTTAAATAACAAAGGAAAAAGTCTAATAAAAAGTTTATAGAAAATCAAGTTAATAATACCAAAGATATAATTAATAAAAATCAATTAAAAATGGCAATAAATAAATTTCTTAATGAATTTGATAAGAATGAGTGTATTATCAAAATTATAAAAAGTAAATGTGTTTAATATAATATTTTATTCATGTATTATTACTTATGTTAATTTTATTACTATTATATCTACCTACTATGTTTAATATTTAATTATATAAGTATTTAATATAACACTATAATATGAACTCCGTATACCAGATACGAGTTGGTATACAAATCAGCTACTGTTAATGTAATCTATTGTAATAAGAAATTGTAATTGATTTAGCTGAACTAAATAAAATTAAATTTTAATACAATCTTAAGAAGACACTACAGTTTTAAACGCCGCACTATTTTCACTTTCAATTTAGACTCGAGCTATTTAAATTTAGAGTATAATCACTTATTTAATAAATTGATAAAGAGGTTTTGGGGAAATATATTATAGCTTTTAGAGAAGTTAAAAAAATTAAAAACTTGACATTTTGTAACACGAGATTCTATGAAAGTATCTTTCTCTTTAAATTTGAATTAAAATGCAAGACTTTGAGTTCAAAGTATTATATGATTTTGCAATAATTTCATTAGATGAAATAGACAGGAAATGTGGATATGCTAATTGATTTTTTTCCCTATATATATACTATAATAAATACTAATCATAATTACTTTTCCAGTGCTAGTGAGATGAAAACAATTATTTCACCAATTTCAGGATCACCATTTATATAACCTCTATATAAATTAAGACTATTGATGGTCAGGAACAAATATTTAAATCTATATGCCTGCATATTCCATGAATGATTCAGGGATTTTAGACTGTGAGTCTGTTCGTGCCCTCTCCATACTTTTGACAAATGCCGAATACTTAAGCATACCATTTAAACCATTTGTTCTATAAAATAGTTGTGTAAATTATAGGTATGTCCAATAATTTATACTATTTGTATTAATTATTCATTATTATTACTTTAACATTTCTTCATCAAATATTACTCGATATGAAGTAATTTCCTTTGAACAATATTCCAATATATTAAATTTTAATTCTGCAAGTGGCTGATAATGAAAATCTGGCCCATGATTATGTCCTTTTTTAGGGTGTAGCAGATTTCCAATTATCAGACCTTAAGCAATGAGATGTATCTCAAGATATAAATTTTTGTTTGTTCATTATTATTGATTAAGTAGGTACCTATTACTCTTTCTTTAATGTATAAAATGTTAATGGTATAAAAAAAGTCGATAATAAAATAAAATAATTTTATTTGGACCAATACCCAGTATAATTATTATAGTATATAAGTATATCAATATCATACATCAGTTTATTTTGTTACAATATAAAATACTGAAAGTGCATACTTAATCTATGGATTAATTAAAACATATATCTATACAAATAATTACATTTCTTTATAACATTAGTTATATTAAATAATAATATATGAAATATAATACATTAAAAGAACATTAAGTTATTCTGAAAAATAACAAATTTAACATTCTTAAATATTTAAATTCTAACATAAAATGTATTTTATGCTTCTGTTAAGTTTGAAAAAGCAGATTTCTCTAGTTATTACACAATTGAATGATATTTATATTATTATATGACTTACAAATAAAGTCTTAAAATTAATGGAAAACAATTAACTAAATATACTTAACAAGCCTGCTAATAATAAGATAAGATTACTAGTTATTGTCATAGGTTAAGGTTAATTGGAAAATTTTTAATATCAACTTGTATTATTTTATAAAGTAATTACTTATTTTCTAATATCAATTAAATTTGCAGTTTTAAATATAATAAAAAATAAGTTTTAGCACTTAAATGGCATCAATAAGTATTTATCTAAAATTTTTGTGGACTTGTGGTAGATATTTTTCAAAAAAAGTGGCTTAATTTTGGCTTATTATTAATATTTAAATGTAATGCCTTTTGAAGGTATTATGAAATTTTTGTATAGGGTTTTCTTAAACTATATTTATATTTGTTCAAAACGAACTAATTTATGTTTTTTCAATATTACAAGGACGCCACATGTTTCAAAAAACGTGGTCCAGTTTTAAGATGTTATGTATAGGCAATTTTTCCATCATTGTGAGCGTAATTTGTCTTTGGGTAAGTGGTAATTGATTATAATTTATAAGTGTGTGTAAAATGCAGCAGTGGTATTTCACACATGTATTATTTTTATTTTTATTATTTTTGTATTTGTTTTACAATTAGCTGTTTCCGTTTTGTTAGGTTGCAAGTACAGGTATATTTTTTCAATCTAATTTTATCGACTTATCGATAATATCTACAAAATTAGAAATATTTGCACCAAAATTATAGTACTTGCCCCTTTTATGTTTTTGTAAATTTTTTTAAATATTTTTTTTACATTTGGTCTATTTATAAAAATTTTAAATTCAATTTACTTCCGTATTTTTATATGCACCTATAATATTAATTTTTAAATTAATTAATTTTAAATGTTTATTATAGGTTGGGGTGACCATATTAAGAAAATAAAAAAACGGGACAGTTGTTATTCCCCCTCCAAAAAAAAAAAACACTCATCCATATCCATTCACACATACCTATGCACACAACTATAGAGAGTAAACTACTAAAAATTACCCTTTTCGAGTAAACTAACCTAAATAATTAAACTGTTTAAATATTTAGAAATATTTTCTTTTTATTATTCATTAAACAACACAATGTTGCACTTCAAAACTATTATATAATTTTTAAAAAATTAGAAAAATTTACTTTTGAATATTAAAGTATTAAAGAATACATTTTTTTTTAACAAGAATTAGAATAATTACATCATCAGCTATCTCCATAATTCACGAATTTGATATTTTTTCTTCCACACTTTCCCCTCTTCTTTCGTACTTTTCTGAAAAACTTATTGAATTTAACAATTTTGGGTGCTTCAAAAGAAATTCATAAAATTGTGAACAGGTAAAGCTTTTAAAGTGCTGTTTTGCAATAATTATCGATCTAATGGTTTCGACATTAAAACGGTTTTTTTCATCTGTCCACAATCGACTTGTTATTGAAAATATTCTTTCTGCAGATGCATTTGTTTCAGGAATAACCAATGAGTATTCAATAATTGTTGAGAAGTTGTTGAAAGAAATTTCATTTTTTTCTAGTGTCTTAAATACATCACACCATTTTTCTTTGACTTTTTTTGAACAATTTTTCCATTCTACAATTTTAACTTGTATCACATGAACTACATGATTTTATCCATCAAATAACTTATCCTCATCCGCATTCAAATTCAGGTTGAGATTTTTATTTTTAAATAAATAATAGAGACTTTCTTGAACGTTTGCTCAAGCAGGAATATCTAATATTTGAGCCCAATGAAAAATTTTAAATGGTTCAATATGACAACTCCATTTTTCTACATAAGATAAGAAAACACTATAAAAACCATCAACATTTTTTATAAAATTATTTTTGCTGTATATCCTTTTTTTTCATCAAGGTCTTTAATAATTAAAGCTAATTTTGATGTAAAAAATTGTTGGCTTCGCCTATTCCTTATTTTTCCACATAACACTTCCAGTTCTTCATACACTTCACTCGCTGAAATATTGTTGCTTTCAATTCTAGTTGTTGTGTCGCAAACTACTTTCAATTGGCTTTGAATAAAATATAACCATGCAATAGAAACAGGGTTATTGAAAAACTGTTTCAGAATTGTAGAACATTTAAAAAATATGTTTTAAATGCCGGAAATAAATCTATAATTCTAGTAACAGCTGGTAGCAAAGATAACCATCGTGTTTTAACAGTACTCAAAATATTTTTGTACTCGACATTGACAAAATCACAAAATTCTTTGAATTGCTCCACTCGGACTGTGTATACCTATATGAAAATATTGAAATGTCTTATTAACTATAGATTTACATAGATTGGCAAAATATCCATACAGGTTTGCATTGCGTTATGTAAGATATGAGCCGCACATCCAATGCCTGACATAATAGTTTTTAAATTTTCGTTGAAAATTGCAAAAACATTTTTTATACATTTTCTTGAAACACCACAGAAATTCGTATTACAGTTATCACCCAAAAAAGCAACTATCTTATTGGATAAGTTGTATTTTTTTAAAACATTCATTATATAACTATTTAAAATATCCGCGGTTTCACCTTGTAAATTTGTAAATTCTAAAACTTTGATTTGTACTCCTTCTTGTGGATTAAAATATCGGATAAGAATTGGTACAAGTTTTAGATTGTTGTAATTTGATGTATCTAAGTGTTGACAATTTTTTATCATGAATTTTCTTTATTAGTGAGGACGTACAATCCATAGATCAAAACGAATGATTGTGCATGATAGTCTGAAAAATCAAACATACCTTCTTCTGCTGCAATACGTTTGCTTTCATCTGATAACCTAGATTTTCCTTTATTGGTCAAATATGACGTTAATTTACTAGAACTGCTAGACACAGCTAATACATGTTTACATTGTTGTAAGTGTTGTTTGATATCTGATATCCCACCATGTTCGATTAAAATATAGATTTATACTCGGTACACAGAACTTTCCCTATTTCATCAGCTTCTCTTAAAAAAGGAAACTGCGTTTTTAATTTTGGATTAAAACTACATCATCTCTTAGGCATCTTCAGTATTCTTTTTAAAAGTTAGGGAAAAGATCAATAGGTAAGCGTTAATTTCAAAATATAATATGACTTCACGGAAAGGAATTCACGGATCGACTGTCAACAGTGTCAACGAAAATGAATCAATATAATATTTAATATAATTGATTATAAATTTATAAATAATACCTATTATATAATATATATTTTAGTTCGTAGTACGACTTATTATTATGGCATACGGTTAGGTATGTGATTATAACATGTCTCATTCTTTTCGCTAATTTTATTGTTCGTCGGCATTAGGACTCGACGTTCGTTCTACGAAAACTTTTATCTGTCATTTATAACTTTGGTTTCAAATTTTAAATATAGGAGTAACTGTTTTATATTTGTTTCATACATCGATATTTTTTTCATAAAATTCATATAATTATATGGAAATAACGGGATAAAAAGCGTCCCGTTTGAGGTTTATAGGGACAACGGGACATGATGATCGAAAAATGGATAAAACGGGACGTCTGGTCACCCTATTATAGGTAACAGCACCTATTTATTAAGGGTACGATTGTATAATTTGGTCTCTTAATATAGGCCGTTTTACCTATTCTTTGGTTTTAAAGGGTACAAAATGTGATCAGGATAGTAAAAACGCGTAAGGAAAAATTACCAATAGACGTAAAAAATGGGTTATTTCTTAATTAAGTGTCTAAATATTTGTTTAGAGTGTGTACAATTATGACAAATCCTAAAAAAAACCTAAGTTTAAATTTATGTTTTGTATGCTCGTCTTTGTTTTTAATCAAATGAAATCATAATATTTAATTATAATAATGTTGGTAAGGAAATTATAACCATTATTTTTATCATTATTATTTTTTTTTTTACTAAAAACAGTTAATGCTTTCAGTGATACAGAAACCTTAAACATTTATCTGGTTGGTGATAATATAATAACGGGCTATTTTGGTGTACTTGTAAAGATAAATGACGAAATAATGGAACAGGTAAAAAAGACATATTCCTGTTCTACAGTATAATCTGGCAACAAATACTAATTATGTAAATATAGCACAAATATATGTTAAGTGCCTATATAGATTTGTTTGAATTTATACTTTAAAAAATTAATATTTAGAGTTACCTATGTTATAGATATAGTTGTATTAATTTTAATTTTTTTTTAATTCAAAGTTATTTTTATTAATAAATAAAATAACATAATAATGTGATTGTGGTTTGTCCATAAGATATTGATTGATCTCAGTAGCCCATAATTATTGCTGTAATCGTGATAAATAATAAACAAATGGCGATAATAACTAAATTATTAAAATTAATTATACATGATTACAGTAGTAACTGTGATAACAATTAAATTATTTGGCTGGCTTTCTGCCGTTTTAAATTATTATTGTAGAAAAATTATTGTGCATGTTGGCATAACTGAATGGTAATCCTGTGACGGTTGGGGTTTTATCGTTTTCAGGTAGTTATTTGTCGACTGACGTTTTTAGGTGTAACCCCTATCCACAGATATGTATAATAAACATTTTATTATACATATCTCTGCCCCTATCGATTCCTTTATTATCTATGGTATAACTCTTATTTACAGCATTGTCACGGATTTTATTATTAATATTATCAGTAATTGGTGGTAATTTGATATACGGTATTTTGTTGGCAATGTTTGGCAGTATTTAGTCGAATCCGAACTTTTATCACTCTTAAGACGTTATCATCTTTTGGACGACTGTCTACAGTCCAAATCGTACAAGGTTGACGATTGAAATTTTATCAGACGATGAAACATTATAAATTTAATTTATATTAATTATTTAATTCATTAGTTAACAATTATTATTGGACACACATTGATAGACAATAGGGGATGTTATTATGTAGGTATTATTATTATACATTCTAAACATAGACAATTGTTTTTTATTTGAAATACAACCGCCATTTTTATAAATTCAACACTATTATTTGATCATTTATAATTTGTATTTTATTATTTCCTTAATTTAATCTAATTTAATAAATACGAAAGTTGTGACTCTTTTAGGCGCGTAACAATGACGCACGACTGCTGTGCCAGCCATGTTTGTTCGTAGCAACTCGTTCATTTATTTCGCGAACCAATTTAGGTATAAACTTTTTTTAGAGCGTGGCAAGTGACCCAGCTATGTTCGTCTGTGCAAAACATTTTTAGAGTGCGGCATTTTCATTATTCATGATGTCGTTTTTCACGCTTTAAAAACCGTCCACACTGCTCGCGAGCAACTAACTGACGCGTCTTTGCCGCGCACCCAAACACCAACAGAAATTGGTTCTTCTCTTCTCGCAGCATGTTCAAGCGTAGCAATTTTGGAGTTAGCTCATACGGCAAACCCTCGAATATTGGCTCGTGCGTAGTCGCTTTTACAATCATACTTTACTCTCCAAATTATCATGTTTACATGTCTGCATACTTAATAAAAAAAATTTTATTGATTATTTTACGTTTTTAATCTATACCTTAAACAGTCTATTATCGTTAAAATAGTATTAGTATATTATTTATTTACAGCGATTGCTATACAATGACATACAATATACCAAATACAGTTTCAACAATATATTTTCATTCTGGAAATGTACTAAACGCTAAAGATTTAAGCCAAATGGCTGGTCGAAATTCAACTGAAGAGGTAATATATTTTTTTATTTAGATCAAAAATTAGTTAATTATACTTATATATTAAATTTGTTACCTTAAACAACATTTTAGGTAGTTGATTGTTTGACCTATTGTTTGTCAAAGTGTTTATCGCCATCACAACCATTAGTATTAAATGAAAACACTATTGTTTTAAAATGTGACAAGTACTATACTAGTGATTGTGAACATGGACATTCATCTCTCAGTATAAGCGTAAAGATTTTTCTTGCCACTAGCCAGGCAGAGAGTTTAGAAGACTCGTTTAAAAGTCGTAAGATGTTTCAATATGTACTTACTTTTGTATTATATAGTTTTTAATAGTATTCATTTATTGTTTTAGTTTATAAAGAACTAAATGAACAAGCCATTGATTCTGTAATTTTGTCATTTAATCATAGCCAAGGTATCTTGCAGTTGTCCGATTTATTAACTCTGTGGGTAATGATCGAGGGTTATGTTATGAAAAATAAAATCTCACGTATAGGTGTGAGTGACATTGACATAAATTTGTTCATTTCTCTATACAAAAATTCAAGTGTAAGTAAATTTAATATTAAGCTGATTCCACACTAATGTAACATTTGTGTGGACTGTTTGTAAAATTGTTCACGCTGCAAACAACTGGCAGCATATAGTTTGACATATATGTACACTATATTTGCACAAATGTTATTCTAGTGTGGACATAGCATTATATTTTATGTATTCAATATTAATTAATGATTTTGATCTTAGATTAAGCCAACAATTTATCAAATAAACTTGGAGAAATGTTGTTTTATACCAGAAGCACTTCAGGAATTTACTAAAGATAATGAAATTCAGCTATTAACACACAACGATTCAAAAGGTATTTTTATGATTCAAACATTAAAAATATACATGTTAATTAAATGTTAAACATTAAAATGGGTTTATATCTTTACTATCGAAATAAGTAAATAAGTAACAAGTTTCAATTTTCAAAGTATACAATCAATACTTTTTTTTACAAGGCAATACATTTAAAATATTTTTAATTAATTTAAATAATTATAATTATAGTAATTATATTTTTAAAACTATTAGGCTGTTTCTATAATTAGTTAAAATGTACAGATAACCTATCAAATAGTAGACATTCAGTATATATTCAGACTGCTTACTATTTTAACCAAGCAATTTCCTATTCCTTATATGTAACAGATGTAAACATCAGTTTTGTGGTAACGTCTGAAAACCATCAGTTACACCATAATTTCTATAATGTATAAAATGTACAATATAAATACAGTAAGTTATTCCTTATGATTATTAGTTCATACTCTTTATTAATAATAGTCAAGCAATATTAAAAATCTATATTAATAATCGATCAGAAATATTTATCAAATATCAATGACTTAATAAATCTGTAAATATTTTAAATATGTATAGGTGCTCTATAAACATTATTACCTACATTATATGTTTATGTCAAATCAATATACTGTGTATGTGTGTACAAAACATGATGAATGATTATGATCATTAAACCAACATTTCAATTATTAATTTAATTATAGATTGAGAAATTTTTTAAAATAATAATAGTCTTTTCCTTTAGCCATTCATTTCCCTCACATCAGCTATCCTTGTATCATTCTCAATTACATCTAATCATCTTGTTTTAGAATGTTTTTTTACCCTTTATTTCTTTAAACATTCATGCTGAATACTAATTAGCATTTGACACTCTAATAATTCACTTTTTTATCGTCTCATAATATACACCCATATAACAGTAATCAAATTTCTCTTTACTTTCCTTGTTTTTGAGGTCATTTTTGAGCCACTTTTAATTATTTTATACTCAAAAACCACACACTATTCTAACTATTAGGATCTATTTTATATTATTTTATTATTATCCTCTGCGCAGTTTTTTGATCTATACAACATGATTCACTTCATAACATATATTATCAATTCTACTTTCTACTTTAATTTGTATCTATCCTATTATCGCACAAAACAAATACTTCAAAACACTACATATAATACTATATAAATAAATATTATATCCTACATTTCTAATTCTCTCAAAACTGTAATTTTTTGTAACACCATTCAAAATCCTTCATACTTTCCTCTCGTTTACACCTTACCCGATTTCAGTATCGTCTTTAATAATTCATCTATTTATTTTATTTTCTACAATATTCGTTTGTCGTAATATTTATGGACTGGATTTATATGTAAATAATATAATTTTTTATAATGTTTAATTTACTATATCTAAATACATATAATACAATATAGTAATAAATACATTATAATGATTTTTAATTAAATGAGATTGGATTTATTTTAACACCATTATCTCACCAATGTATTAGGTATTATAGTTTTACAATGATGTTTATTTTTATTAAATTAATACGTACCTTTTTTTTTTTTTTTTTTTTTTTGGTAGGAAAATATATAATTTTTCTTTAACATATTCATAATCTTAAATCTTTTTAACCTTATATTTTTTTTTTGAAATAATATAGACCAAACTAAAATGCTAAAGTTTTTTTTGATGAGTTAAATTTTATATATAAATTTAATTTGTTCAAAAATAAAAATTCAAAATTCAACAGTAAATATGGTAATTTTCAAAAATTCATAATTTTAGTTAAAATTAATTAACAAAAGTCTAGATTCATTAAATAATTTAATAATACATACAACTATCAAAAAATTACTTGAAAATTTAAATATTGAAAGCAAATTTTTGTTTTGGTATACTTTGAATATTTAACTTTAGAGAATAACAATTATACATATTATAATAAAAATTATGACATTTAAAAAATATTTATTAATTAACTTAGATTTATTTAATCATTGTGCACCTAACCACTCAAAATGTAAAAACAGTATTTTTAACATATTATATAGGTTTTCTAAAATGATTACCAAAAGTTTATACATATATTATTGGGGCGATCCAATAATAAAATATTTGAAAATTTTTCAAAACATACAGTTTTATTCATAAGATACTGATGTAAATATAAATATATATACACTACAATGAAAAATTCTGGATAAATATTTTTACATTTTTATCTTATCTAAATAAAAGTAACTTGGATTATCTTTTTAAATTATCTAGATAATTATTTTAATAAATGCAGTTTTTAGTTCTATTATATTTATAATTTATTTATAATATACCTATTTTATACATTAAGTATACAATTGAAATGTGAAATTTTTAAACCTCAGTCAGAAGATTTAATTCAAATAGTACTGGGAAATTATTAAAACTTCACAGTAATCACAATAACAAAACAGTATAATGGAAAACAAATCAGTCGTTTTTTATTTTAAACATGACTGACTATATAATATATTTAATATATATAATTATGGCAACATGAAAATTGGCCCGTATGGCATACCTCACTCGGGGATGCATAATATGAAATACAATAAATAATAACTAAACCATCACATTACTAAAAGTTTGGAAAAAACGAACGGTCCATAATCTACATAATATTATATTGGTGGTATTAATAACTAATAATATTAATCGGTATAATTTATTTTTGACCAATTTCACCATTTAAATGATAGGTTATGAAATTTGATAGTGTCATCCAGCCACGATCCGCATTTATATTTCATTCATTATTGTCTATTGTAATGTAACGCATTATACGTCATCAGAAACATTGAAAGTCTATTTGAATTTACCGGCATCCCACACCATTGTTTTCATCAACTAGCTCAGTATGGTCTTTGATAGTATATCCATCACCCTAAACCGTCAAACTCGGGAATAATATTTAATTCTAAATTATTGTACAGGGTTCGTCAAAAAGACTTCCCATATTTCAAATAGCAGTTACAAATAAACAAACAAAGTTACAGAAATTTTTATTTTTTAATAACAAACAATATCCCATTTTTAAATAAAATAAAATAATCATTTGGTTTTAAAAATTATGACAGTTAAATTGGGTCCATTATTATGTACACATTGCTAGGGAATGCTGTGATGTATGAGGCTGTGGCCCCGTCTTGTTGGAACCAGACTTATTTATATGTATATACATAAATTATATATTATATCTATGTATATATTTGGGAAGAATTAAAGAAAAAAATCAAATTTGGAAAACTATAATTAAAAGAAGGGATAATATCATAGAGCATACACTGTGTCATGATAGTTTGCTGAATTATTAATTATTGAAAGATATGTGGATGGTAAAACTGGAAGAGGAAGACCAAGAATGGAATACATTTCACAGATAATGAAGGACATGGACATAGAAAGTTATCGAGATTTAAATTAGCTGAGTTTTGACATAGAAGCTTGGAGAGCTGCGATGAACCAATTGAGAGACTGAAGACCAAAAAAAAAAACTTAAAAGAATTTTTGCTTTGCCTATAATAAACCACCTATTATTAAATATCCTATAACCTCCTTCACTAGTACGGTATTCTACGGGTCATAGGTCTTATCAGTGGTCTTTTAAAACAAAACAAAAATATTCTAACATATTTTAATGATAAATTAAGTTAATTGGAATAAAATAAAAGTATCTACGTATTTTAAATGTTTGTTTCTTAGTATTTTTAATGGGTAATAATAAATAATAGCACAATTGTATAAAAATTGTACATTTGTATAGGTATTATGATACTGAAGATATAAAAACAAGTTGTTTATGCATAGGTATTACATTTTAACCAAAATATTATTATTAAAATTAGGTATCTACATACCTACCTATTTAATTTCTGCAAATGAGAATTTATTAGATATGATATTATTATATATAATTTATTATAATATTATAGTAAGTGCCTATAATATAATGAATAATTATTGGTTATTTTTAATTATTATAGAAATATTTAATAAGTTTTAAAAATGTAGTTAAGTATCTATTATAAATATATTTAAAATTAAAAATTAATTAAAAAAATGTAATACTCTTATAAAACTAAAAATAAATAAATACATACTTTTTGTAAAAATAACAATATATACTTAAAGTAAAATTAGTATATATTATAAATATATATAAAATGTATCTAGAGTAGGTATTCAAAAAAATATTATAGATATAACAACTAGTTTCGACCATATGTTACAAATGAATAATAGAAATATAGAAAAACAAAAAAATATGAAAATTTTCAAACTATGTACCTAACTATTGACTATTATATTATTAGTTTTCATACTACTACTTTGTGCAACTTACCTAATTTTTTAAATAATTAACTATAGTTTGCATTTAATTCTTTGTTCGTTTTTTAATGTTTACTTATTTTTATACCTATATTTATTTATTTATTTTTATATTTTTTAATATTAATTTTTAATGTTAACATGCTATTTAATAAGATGTTATAAACTAGATTAAAACAATTCTAATACTTTAAAATTCATACTAAAAATTATTCAAATAGGATGCTTTCCTGAGAGTTTGTGAACATAAGACAGTTTTTTCTTAGTTGTTATTTCTTCAAGTTAAATAAGTATGACAATTTTATAGTGTAGGTATAAGTAAAATTCATAATACAACAATTTCAACATGTTGTAAATGTCATAAAATAATGATTAGTTTTTTATCTAGATAATTTAAATGTTATCTTTACACAATATTGCCTATAATATTATAAACATAAATAAATACTGTAAGCAAATTACCTATAATTTGTAAATAAATGTGTAAAATGGATAACACCATTATAGAAACCTATGGGTGCCACGTTTGACAAACATGTTTTATATTTATGTATATTATAGTAAAGCTATTTAGGTAGATACCCATAGATATTATATTATAATATTTATAAATTTACATCTATACATTAAAACATTAAGTGTGTTTTCGCAATTAACTGGATTATGTTATTTTATCTTAATTATAACCAAACATAATAACCATTTGATCGGTTATTTTAGTATATTATGTTGGCATTGGTGTGTCATGTGATAAGACGTACATACAGGAATGTTTACTTAACAGTTGTAAGAGTTGTATTATAAAGTAATGTAATAAAAAGCAACAACTTTTTCATTGGATTAAATCTTTGCGTCTTTATTGAATACTAGAAATAATTGGCGACAAATTGGTGAAAGAATTCATGTACTGTTTGTTTCACGTTAAAAAATGGCAGTTTTGTGCACTTAAAATTGGTGTTGTAACGACATTGAATTACCACATGTCCGGAACTTAAGTCATGGCGTAGTCAGATAAATTGAAGAGGTTTTTGGGTCAAATTAAAGAATTTAGTTTGAACAATGATGATTTCAATGGCTGGATGGAAAGGTTTGAACTTTTTATTCAGCTTAATGAAATTAATGTGCATAAAAAAAAGCTAATGTCTTTGACGTTGACGGGAAATGATGGTTATTTATTACTTCGGGACTTAGTTCGTCTAAGAAGCCCGTGGATAAATCGTTGGATGAATTGAAGAACCTATTATCGCAATATATTAATTCAAAACCAAAAGAGGTCACGGAATGGTTTAAATTTAAAGATCATAGGCAGGGCGATGAAACTATTATGCAGTTGGCTGCAACCTTAAAGAAAATGTCTGAATTTTTAATTTTGGAACTCATTTAGATGATGCTTTAAGAGATCAATTGATTTGGGGTATAAGAGATAATTATATCAAATATATTCGGAAGAAAAATTGAATTTAAAAAAAATGTGTGGAACCATGTGTCACAATGGAAATGGTCACAAATGATGTCAATCAATTCCAAAATCAAGCGGAAATTCTGTATCAAAAACCAAGTAGGAGTCTACCAAAAGGGAAGCAGCATCCACATCAAAATACTATACGAGTATTGTCAACGTTTTCATGGCACAGGAGTGATAGCAACAGTCAACAACGAAAACAACAAGCGGTAGAGTCAACTAACAGATCGGAGGTGAAGTGCTATTGTTGTGGGGCGCAACATCCTATTAGACCAAATTATAAGTACAAGGATTTCATGTATACTAAATGCAAGAAATGGGGACATTTAAAAAAGTGTGTAGAGGAGAATCTTTTAATGTAAATAATTTGGAACAAGATGATACTCTAAATGTAGGAGAATTATTTAAATTGGAACCTATAGGAATTAGTTTTATAAAAAGCAATTTGTAATTGGTAAGGGGAAAAAGTTATTAAAAACTAATAGCATATAATGGTGGTATTATTGAGTCTTTGGGAGTTTTGTCATTAGAAGTTAGATATAGGGATTATCTTAAAACGGTAAATTTGTATGTAGTAGAAGTCCACCAATTATGGGTCAGGATTGGATTTTGCTTCATTAAAAATTTTACCGAAACATTTGAAAATTAATTCTTTGGATTTTCAAAGTACAATGGAGAAATTTCAATCTGTGTTTATTTAAGAATTAGGATGTCATAAGAATAAAACATTTGAGTTAATTCTTATTAAAAATTTTAAACCAGTATTTTGTAGACCCAGAGTGATTCCGTTTTCTTTGAAAGATAAGTTAAGTTAAGAGTTAGATAGGTTCATTTCAGGGGGTTATTAATACTAGTAGAGTTTTCCGAGTGGGCTACACCTATTGTCCCTGTAGTAAAAACGGATAGGAATATTAGACTTTGCGGGTATTATAAGATAACTGTTAATAAAAATTTTGTAATAGATAGATATCCAATACCTCGTGTTACAGATTTATTAAGTATATTTCAAGGGGCTACCAAATTTTGTTCACGGGACCTATGTCAAGGATATCACCAGTTGCCTTTGAGTTTAGAGAGTCAAAAAATTACTATCATTACAACACATAAAAGTTTATTTATGTTTAAAAGGTTGCCTTACGGGATATCCTCATCACCGGAGTTGTTACAAAGAGAGATGGAAAATATTTTAAGTGGGTTGAAAGGAGTAGGTTGTTTCTACGATGATGTGGTGATTTTGGGGAAAAATGATAAGGAAGTTATTGATAGACTGCATAGGTTTCTTGAAAGGTTTAAGGCAGCTGGATTAACAGTTAAAAGCAATAAATGTAAGTTTTTGCAAGATAATGTTACTTTTTTGGTTGATAAAGATAACTATGACAATCATAGCCATATTTTTCAACAAATATTTTTACAAATTTATTATATTATAATTTTTTCAAATTTGTGTATTAATAGTTATAATTATGTATATTACAAAAAGCTCAAAACCATTTTATATATTATATACATATTCCGTACATTTTTACTATTATAAATATTATATATAAATCTGTGCCCTACTAATAAGAATACATCATAATAACTACTTTATAATTTAGATTAATCTATGTTTTATCCAACTTATTGTATGCATTTTTCTTGAATAGAGTAGGCATCATTGCCTAAACTAAACTATCAGAATATAAGATATATTTTTATTTCTGTATTTATATATTATAAATATATGTTTTAGATATTTTACCTGAAACACGCTTAGCTCAAATTTTTGGAGGCCAAACTGGACCAAAAGTAAACATACCGAAACTAGAATGGATGATAAGATATATATCTTTTGCTAAATATAGTAGTGTATTTACAAGAAAAGGGTATATTGTCTGTCTTAAAAGATCAAACAATGAATCTACTGATTAGCGCAGAAGAAAATTCTACGACGAAAAATCCAAAAATTAATCTGTATATAGAAAAAAAATATTAATTAATTATGAATATGTAAGTAAATATAAAATACAATTATTAAATATTTATGAATTTGAACATAAGTAGGCGACACTATGACATTCATATTTTATAATTATTATACCTCATAAGTAACTAATGTAAAATGTAATATTAGAATAATTTTTATTTTATAATATAATAAATCATTTTATTTTGTTCTTTATGATTATAAATATTTTATTTATTTATAATAAATAATTAATAATAATGTATTATTATTATAAAAAAGATATATTAATTAAAAGTGATAAATTATCAGGTGCATATTATAATAGTTATATAATTGTATATAATGAAATATGAATGTGTCACTAAACTCTATGTAAGCATTTTAAAATATTTTATAATTTTATCTACTTATTATTTATTAATATTTAATTTATATTTTTAGACACTTATATTTAATTTATAATATAAATAATAATTTTTAATTTGGAACTTTTTTGGATGGATTTGTTTTTGATTTATTTCGCCATTATTTTATTTACTATATTATGAATTATAATAAATCAAATTGATATACAATGGTTTTAAATAATGTATGTATTTTATATTTTGCTTAAATTGTTAATCAAACCAACTGTATTGCTATTAATCATATTTGTGGCATATAATTGGAATATAATTTAGGGAGAGATATTTATAAAAAATGAACTGCTGAAAATACTATGATGAACTGCTTATTCGTTTATTGATAAATTAAGTTGAAAATTAATTTTAGAAAACAAAATATTATCTATGAGTCAATTAATTATTTTGTTGTAACTGCAATGTAAGATGTTATTTATAATAATAATGCACCTATACATTTATTATGTAGCTAGATACTTACACCTGTATTAGCAGTATTGGAAATTTTGTGTTATAAATATATAATATGAAGTTAAATACAAAAATTATTGTACATGAATATTTTGCAAATTTGAAACACAGAAATGTACTAAACATTAATTTAGGAAAGCATATCTGTTAGTATTTAGTATTTACCAGTGATATTACAGTACATTACAGTATTAAAATTGTATTTTAAAGTTTAATTTAAATATTGTTTCCAAACTATTGTCATTTATAAATTATGTAAAATGTGTACTCAAAAACGACCAAAAAAAATATTCATTTGTTTTGCGTAAACATGTTTTTTAAATAATTATCATGATTACATAATAACAATAACAAAAGTGGTACTACCACTTTTTTTTTGTTATTTTCGAAAGTTTTGAATTACGTTTAATAAAACTTCTGAGAAAATAAAAAAAATTTTTCATCTTTTAAAAATCATATTTCCAATATTATTTTATTCTGAAATATCAAATATGCTGTAATTCAGAATTTGTCTTCTGATAAAATATTTTTTATCTGAAAGTCTTGTATTCAAAATATCCTTCTCCATTCCATCTACTCGAATAAGTATATAAATACATAATTACTAAAAATTATTTAAAAGTTTTTAAAAATCGAACCACGTCAATACAGTGTTACAGTAAATATAAGAAATTTATAATTTCTACATTCTACTAATATTTTGTATTAATTTTTATTGGAATTTTCTTAATGAATAAAAACGGCTAAATATTCTTTTACATACTATATATACAACAATTCCAGAGAAAAATCATTAAAAAATGAAAGAAAACTCAATTTAATTTAATACTATCCAGTAATTAAAATTACGTTTTGTATTATTTTATCCTAATTATTTTTTATTGTACTGGAATAATTGTTTAAAAATTATTATTATAAAATTATATAATAATATAAAATAAAATCACTTAATATTGTATTTAATAACTTTAAATTATTTATAATATTAATAATTTTAAAATTATTTTGTAAAATAAAATGATCATAAAAAAAATGTGAAATCCACATTATAAAATTTTTTTCTGAAAATATAATTAAAAGGAAAGTACTTTCTCTTTGAAAAAATTGAATTTTTTAATAGGTTATGATAACAAGTTTTATTAAAATTAGTACACGCACACAGTTGTATTGCAAAACATGAAAATAATGTGTCAGCACTCATTAGTGCCAATAATATGATAAATATATAATAAAATGTCTTTTGGTTATTACCATAACATAAGCATGTTTTTGTATTATGATATATTATACCACAGCCATTTTTTTTATTAAACAGCCACAAGCATAAATAATGACATTTTAGACAGGAAAAAAAATGTGCAGTAATCTACAGTATCTACCTACTTTTAAATTACAAAACTGTTTTTTTTTTTTTTAATATTATAGATTTATTACTCAACGGAAAAGAAATATATCCAATAGTAGATCAAATTTCATCAAAGATCTAAACCTTCTAAACAATTAGATTTTTCAGGTGTTTAAAAAGTTAAGGAAAAATATTTTTTGAAAATACCATAATTAATATCGATTAGGTATAGAATTAATATTATTGCCATTTTGATTATGAAATTATCAAAAATGATTTTTCGGATAGAACGATAAAGTATGAGTTTCTGGTTTTTGATAGGAAATTTGTTCTAGTTAGTACTTTATAGAGGTCATTTTTTATTTTATAGTTTTCAAAAGCCCAAAAAAAAGCTACTTTTAAAAGTAGAAGGAAAATGTTCTAATTTATAAATTGCACAATTACCAAAAATGACCGAAAATGCTAATAACATTACTCATGTTCTATAAAATTAATTTAAGTTATTAATAACAGTAATGAATATAATCATTGATTATATATTATATAGATTATCCAAGTTGTATTAAAATTGTGTGTGCGACGAGTGGCGGATACCACTTTTAAGCGCTACGTGTTGATGTTAGTTCAGGCGGATGGCACTCGGTATACACTAGTAGTCACACTAATCTCGATACCCACAATTACCAGAAATGCAGATATTTCAGTAATTACTCAAGTTTCAACAGTCTATTATAGTATTGGTAATATTATAGATTATATGAATACAGATAGATCACTCGGCCCAAAAACAATAGATCGTTAAATACTGTCTTCTGATAGGCTCCACAGTTAACAGTGTAGTTACATACCACTATATAAATTAATTTGCTAATATAAAATATTATTGTATAAATAATTCATCATTTATAATGTTATATATATATATATATATATATATATATATATAGGTGTATAGTGTAAAATATAATTTTATGTATTAATACTATTATTTTTATTTAGGTTAACTATAAATAATAATAATTATTCAATTTGTAGTCTTTATTGAAAAATTTTATGAAACTAAATGTTTTAAATTCAATACGTTTAATTACAGTTTATTAACTTCTAATTTTTATAAGCTCATCCTAAGTAGAAATAACAATATATTATAAAACTAATCATAACATCTTAATTTTAATATTATAATAATATGTATTTCCAGAGTTGGTGAGAATTTTGTTCAATACTTTGACTCAAAGAACAAATGGAAAAGTCTATTTCAAGCTGGTTAAAACATATAATGGAACAACTTACCGACAAAAAAACATCAGATACATCAAAATAAGTTTTTAATATAAATAAAAATGTTAATATTTTAATTTAATTATTTATTTAATAATTATTGTTTTTTTTAATACTTTAAAATATGTACTATTAGAAAATAATAAAATTAATATTAAATATTAAATTGTTTCTTATGTGTATTATGTAGTGTGTTATACACAGAGTTGTAAAGTATTTGAGTAAAAGTATTTGAAAAATTTTAATTTATATTTCAAATACTTTATTTCTTTTTTATATTTGAGTAACTAGTATTGAATTACTTTTTTACGGTATTGAATAATCATTTATTTGAAATACTTTTATATTTTATATATATATGTTATATTATATTATTAAAAATCAAAATGTCACATCTCAGAAATAGTACAGGAAAAAAAAAATATATATATATATAAGATATATGATTAATTTAATTTTTTTTTTTTTAATTTATTTAATAGAGGAAAGTTTAAAATCATGATGTGATTAAACTGTAATAGTGTGTTTTTAAGAATGATTCCGAGGACGTCAAATGACAATTTTTAAATGAAAACTTGCATTACCAACTTACAAACATGTTAGAAATATGAAACAAAAAAAACTATAGCTCACAACATAATCTAGCAATTGATGGAGCTAATTTGTCAAATATATATTTTTACACGTTTTATGAACTGTTAAAATATTGATTTATTTTTTGTTTTTTATTTTTGCCATAACTTATAAATTGTGTAAAAATGCATATATCAAAAATCAGCTTCATCAGTCACTAGAGAATTTCATTTTTTATAATTTACTTTTTATTTTATCTTTCTACAATATTCTTAAATTGATAAAAATGAAAAATTGGTAAACATGTTTTCTTTTAAACAAATATTGTGATTAAACAACAATTAAAAATGGTACTGACACAGTTTTATTTTTAAATTACTTTTAATATATATTTAATTATTTTTAATTTGTTTAATTTTAATTTTTCTTACAATTTATAAATAATAGGTTGTGCTACTGAACAAAATAAAAAAATAAAATATACAGGTTAGATATCGCCAGTCCCTGAGTGTTATGGTCATTACTCATTAGTTCATATTTTTGCCACGCGGATAGAGTGCTTGTGGTAGGTAGTGCTACATTTTGTTAGCAGCATGGCAAAATAATATAATTAATATTCTGATTGTTTTTAATTTACAAGAAGAGGTGGGGAAAATTTTTTTGAATATTGGTTTTTATGATACATTGTAGTAAAACAACCATGTTTTTTTTACTTAAAACAGAGATAATTTTATATATTTTTACTGAATCAAAAATAACTCAACAGATTAAATTCAAATATACACCTATAATGTGTGTAAGCTGGGCTTAAAATGGGAAAAAACTTCAAGGAGGACTAATGTCCCCATATAATTTTAAGCGTTTCATATATAATTATATATTTATATACAGAGTGATATTAAATATAAGATATTTTAAGCATGATCACCCCACTTTTAACCCTGAATAGTGAACAAATTTTAAATTTATTTCATGCAAATTTTATAGCATTAATAATAATATATTATTATAAAATAAATAATTTTTTTTATAATATAAAGTTATATTATAATTTTTTAAATTTTCATTTTAGAAAACTAAAATAATCACCCAGATTAAAATTAATTATTTCATAAAAATGTGGTGTTATATGACGTATACTCTCTTCTCTATTTTTACCTTTGAGAATTTCAATGTTACAATTTACATAAAAGTTTATTTTATATTTTTTCAATAATATTTATATTATTATGATATAAGTATGTTTTTTTTATAAATACGTCTATTTAGATAATAATAGCAATAATGAAAATTCAATAGCGTGACATTTTTAATCATACCAATATTATTATACTATATCTAAGTTTTGAAAATGAAAAGAAAAATATCAATTTTGAAAATGTATTCCCATGTGCAGTTTACATTAAAATTGAAAATGAGACTCGATATATAACGATTGAAATAATTTAAAAGTGATGTCTGTAAAGCTTAAAGTACTAACTAGTTTTAATATTATTATTATTACCTACTATTACATCTTGTTATAAAATATATTTTTGATTACAAAATCTATAAGTACACACTGGGTCATCTTGGTATCAGAATTAAAGCAATTATAAGAATTTGATTCCAAGCCGAACGGGCGCGTCATTTTAAAACAGTACTCACTACTCAATGTGTAAATTTAACATTTCACACGAAGCCAACAAAGAAGCTTAATTAAATTAAGGTTTTCACACATGGTGGCGCCACCAAGTTGGTCGCGCCACTCGTAGATGTTTGCGCGGCCAGAAATGCTGAACGCGCCACCATTTAAATTTATATTGTTGCAATGTAAAAACGCGCAATCTATTCATTCGACTCGCTGTCAGTGGCGCGTGTTCAGTGTTTGTCATAATTCGATATTTTGTTGTCGATATTTTTTATTTGAACATGGATAGTGGGTACTTTGATACCGAAAAATTTATTATCGAAATTGAAAATTGGCCGGAAATATGGAATTCAGCATGCAATGAATATTCGAATGGCGATCTAAAAAAGAAATGTTGGGATGAATTAACCCTTATATTTTGTAGTGAAGATAATACAGTCCAAGAAAAAAAGAAATTGGTGAGTAATATGTATAATAGTAAATATGTATCCAGAGTTTATAAAAAAACTATAAACTATTAAGATTTTAGTAGGTAAAATGAGAAAAAAGTTGATTACTTTTTTTTTTTGTTTATTTAAATAAAGAAGTATTATATTATTTTCCCCATTTTCACCCCCCCCCCCCCACCAAACATCTTTCTTCTTCGGGACAGCCCTGTATGTGTGTCTATAGTACATCTTTATTTTAATAAATAAATACTAATTCATATTTAGCTAAAATATAAATATAATTAATTCATGAAAACATGGTTTAATACAAATGGGTGGTATAAAAATGTGAACATAAAAATATATACTACTTTATTATATTACTACATTATATGAATAAAACTTTATTTTAAATGTTTTTAAATTACATTAAGAAGTATTTATATATAAAAATTATTAAAATATAAATAAAAGCTTATATTTTACCATACTGCCATTCAACTTGACCATCAGTTACAAAATATTTTGCTTACTTATCCCTCACAGTTTGTGCGGTTTGTGATCCTCTTATCACATTTGTATTTTCTATCCTTGAACTGTTAAAGTGTCATCATTCCGATACCCATCTCTTACCCTTACAAAGTTGTGAAGGATACAACAAGCTTTAATTATATTTTGAGCTAAATGAAGTTTCAGGTTTAATGGTTGATGGAAAATCCTCCATTTATTGGAAAGGATTCCAAATGTACATTCTATATATCTTCGAACTCTCGACAGTCGATATTTGAAAAATTTTTTTGTCACGGTTAAATTTTTTCCACCATATGGTCGTATTATATTTTCCGATAAACCAAACGCTTCGTCGCCTACTATTACATATGGCATTGGTTCTGAGTTTAATGTTGAAATAGGTTTTGGATTAGAAATATTCAGATTATTCTTCATCATTTTTTTTTATAAAACATAGATTCTTTAAAAATTGAAGAATCACTACTCTTTCCATATGCACCTACATCTATGGCTACAAATGAATAGTTAGCGTCACAGACACCCATTAATACAATCGAAAAATAATGCTTGTAATTATAATACGATGGAACCTGTGTCGGTGGGCTTTATTACTCTGATATTCTTACCATCGACGGCGCCTATACAATTCAGAAAATTTGCAAATGTTTCAAATTTATTTGAAACTTCGAGCCACATTTGTGTTGATGGTTGAGGCATACATTCATTTTTCAGTCTACTCCATATAACCTCACAAACTTGAGCAATAAATCCAAAAATAGTGGAAATTCCTAGACGACATTCATGGTGTGATTCCGTAGAAGAACATCCATTGACAAAGTATCTGCGTAAAAATTAAAACCAAATATTTTCAATTTTTTTCAGAATAATCGGGAAAAAAAATAATAGATAATTTTTTTTTAACCTTATATTAAAATTTTAATATTGTACATATAGGTATTGTTCACGCTGAACAGGATAAGAGATAAGAATAATATCTACTCGGTTGCACCGCCGCCGAACCAGTTGTGCTGTGACACCCGACGTCGTCGTGGCGTTTTCCATTTTCGTGGTTCAATAACATCGTCAACTCTTTGGGCAATATACTCGTCGAGTGCTCATACTTTTGTAAAATAAAATTTATAATATAAAACTAATTATTATTACTCGTCGAGTGATCATAATAACATTACATACCCAACATCTATTGTTAACTGGACATCGTGTGCCACGCCTGTCAACGACTACATGTGCCGTCCGGTGGGCCTAGTATCCAGGTGGTGTATTCGTCTGTGAGTTTTTGTCATTATTGTATTTATTATAATTTTATTTATGTTCATGTCATGATACCTATATATAAAAAAATTAACCATAACGTAAGTTCCTAGTTTTGTTAATTAGTCAGTAAGTTTCAGAAATATTATTGAATTATTTACCCATATACATTGTTACTATTTTTTATTGTTTATTTCAAAGTTACCTTTATTTTTTAATCTTCTTTATTTACTATCCCTATTTTTACTGTTTCATCCTATAATATTATATCCTCCGCGTAGCTGGACAATCTGTGGGAGATTCACCAGACTAGTGCGTAAACGGGTATATTATATATTATTAAAAACACAAATTAAATAAATAGTGAATACATGTACATTTTTTAATTTTTGAAAAAATGTATAAGTTTTAAATTTAAAACATATATAATAATTAGTAATAAATATGATATATATTTTTATACAAAATTAATTTTTTTAGGAATAAATTTACAACGCAAATGGAAAAGTTTACGCGATTGTTTTCTAGAGAATTGAGCAGAACAAAAAAACTTAAATCTGGGTGCGAAACTTCTAGAAAAAGTCCTTATGTTTACTACAATCATTTACTATTTTTAAAACCAAGTATTCAAAATAAAACTACAGAAACAAATATAATGCCAGATGCGAATGAAAGTGGAGATGATTTAGAGGGTTCCTAATAATAATAATGTATTGAATAATGAACCTAGTTCTAAGAAAAAAATGGTTAATTCAATAAATTCGCTTGAAAACGAAATAATTAACGCATTACAAAAAAGTGTTGAACTTCGTGAAGAACAAACGAAAAACTATGAGTAGGACGCTGACAGATTGTTTTTGTTATCTTTATTAAAGCCTTTACGTTTTTCAGTTAAAATGGATTTAATGAAAGTAATAAATAATGCTCAAATTAATACGCATACATCTTTAATTATGTCTCATCCTCAACAATATAATTTCAGCAGTCAAAATGTAATGTTTCATAATATTAACCAAGAACCATGTACAAGTTATCGTTCTATATATCAAACAAACTAACTACATTCAGATCCAAGTTATCAAAGGGTTTTACAAAATCAAATCAATAGTCGAATCTGCAACACAACAACATTCTAGTACTTCAACTCCACTTGCCCTCACCAAATTACGCTTGAACAGAAAATTTTACAGACTCATAAATTCAGACAGATATATTCAGCCTATAATACCAAAAGTATGTCATTTAATTTTAAACCTGACAGTGGATATATATATTTTTTTATTTCAATATTTCAATGTTTTTCATTAATTGTAATAGGTATTTTTTATAATAAAGGAATTATAATATAGGTATTGTATTTGGCATTAATCTTGAAAAAAACATTTTAGTATAATCAACGTAATAGTTTATTGGCATCTTATACGTACACGTAAGTATTTATTAACCAAAATTATACTTCACCTTAAAGTTACGACTAAATTTTCGACAGGTGAAATACATTCTCTCATATTTGTTTGTTGACCCGTTAAATCTTCTCGAAGCAGTTCCATTAATTCATCGAATGAATTAACAGACATTCTTAAATAATTAAAAAATTTTTCTTCATACTTCCGTAAATTATTATAAAATAAATTAAATAGACCTTTCGTCAAACGGTCAGACAGTAATGGATGTACCTAAAACTTTCTATTTTTTTTTTCCGTTTACGTAAAACACGACTGTAGAGATATGCTCTACATGTTAGCTCTTCCACGTCCATTTCGGAACTGAACTGAACTTTCATGTTTATGGTAATGTTAACATTACCTACATCGAAACAAAGACGCGCTCCTGGAAGCGTGAATAGTTGCGATGCTTTTCTGGTGGCACGACCATGGTGGCTTCGTGTGAAAGAGGCCTAATGCTGACTGCTATACGGCACATCCGCACATAATACGGACTTGAGTCAAAACAATATATCTACTTGCTAGTTGCTATGTCGACGATATTATTAATGAATTACATATTGAATACCTTCATTAATTTTAAAGTACATTTTTAAATAAATCGAATAATACACATACGCGATACACATACTATTTTTTGAGTTATTGCAAAAAATTAATTTATGATTTTTTTAAAAAATTTACATATTTTGATCAAATATATTATTTATTATATTACTTTCAATTATTATTTTTGAACTCATATGTTATTAAAATTACTATAAAATCTCATAACACTTTTATTAGAAAGTTGTGGTTCACTTCACGCTTTTTTTCAAAAAATTAATTTATCAATAATAATTTTTTCCACAACCATTTTATTTTATAGTAACAATATTCACTTATACAATTTATTCAATTTATTTAATTCATTTAAATATGTTATGTCACTCAATAGTTCAAAATCCTATTTAATACATGTGGTATCTTTATTCATATGTTTCACCATCATAATGGATAATAATATTTTATTAAATTAAAAAAAAATGAAATTTATATTGAGGTGGTTAGAAGCGGCATATTTTTTGGTGATTTAGACCTAAATTCCTGATAAAATTTAGGTTACTTAAAATATTCTTAATTTAATTCTGTAAAAAGATTTCAATTTACTGACTTCTTTTCTAGGGTATTGTGGGAATAGGTTTTCGTTATTATAATTAGAAATATGTTAAAATGTACATTAAAAATATCAATATTTATTTACTTTTATTTCTAAAAATTCGATCATTTAATAAAAAATCGACTTCCGCAATAACACTGCATAAAGATTGATCAATAAAAATGTGGTTATAGAACTAAAATCGGAATATCCTAAGTAAAATTTCTCAGGCATATTGGTCTTTATAGATGTGAAAGGAAAAATTAATTTTAACATTATATTTCGACTCATTGACTTATGTATACAACATGTGAGTTCGAAAATCAGTTCCTGGAAAAACAGATAAAATATTAAAATTGATTATATTATTACTATATATAATTGACAATTGACACATGATATATATATATATATATATACATATAATAATATATATATATATATTATTACTGTAATAAAATTTATTATGAATCCTTGTAATGCGGTTCACACATTGCAGGAATACGATTCGATATCATGGGTAATGGGCACTGTACTATTGTCTAAATCGGCATCAATACATCGTGGAAAAAAATATAACGCCTAAATTCATAGCTTTTCAACAAGTTTTTTATATGATGTGCTTTCATACAATTTACAATTTTTTTTTCTATGTACCAGAAGGAATGTATATAAACATAACAAAATATACATTATAAAACCAATATTAAAAATTAATTTTTTTAAATAGTTTTAAATTTAAAACTTTTATTTTATTTTTTATTTTTTAAATAATAAATTTATTATTTTATTAATTTTAATATTTAAAATATTAAAATTTTGTTATAATTTGTTTTAAAAGTTCAAAAGTTGATAGGAAATGCATAAAAAAAAATACTTTATACTGGGAATTTCAAAACGAAATAAAATTAAATCACTAAATTACGTACACAAAATTTGTTTAATTTTCCTAGTATATTTCATATTTTTAGGTACCGGTACCTAAAAATATAAAGGCCTAGTAATTAATTTATTTACTACTTTTAGTTCTAAATCATGAAATTGAGCAAATTTGTACAAAATTACAAAGTGATTTTTCTTTAGTCAATCAAAGAGTAAAATCGTAAACAGTAGTCAAATAAATTATTGGGTGTTTTTATCACAAAAGTTGATTCTAGGAAAAACACGAATACTAGATCACCGGTAACCACTACGATAGATACGACAAATATAATATTATTATAAAATATTAAAAAAAACCCCTAATAATGTAGGTATTGGAAAAGTTTTCACTATAAAAAAAGACCATGTGAGGATCTAACCCCCACATCTTCCCCCTGTATACGCCCTTGCAGTGCCAGATAGGGAAACAACGAGCCCACTGAGTTCTAGGATTTCTACCAGTCCAATAAGCGTTTTCGATCTTTAAAAAATATTTAAATGAACTGTAGTGTGCTGGCTATTAAGAACCTTCTTAATTACACATTTGATTTTTACATTTTTGGCCCACATTATTTAATCGGCCCAAATATTGTGCAGCCCATCAAGATTTTCTCGGTAGCTCACATAGTCAATCTGACCCTACACCCTCGTGTAAATGTGTTTGAATGCTTGTTGACCGTGTTTATTATATCTACATTGTACACATACTGAATTTTCAATTTATATACATTAACAGAAGGTACCCACATATAATTATATTTTTAAGCAATTTTCTCCACGTCATAATAACTAATTGAATACTTAAGTGCTTAATATAAACATGTAGGCCTCATAATATTAATTATTTTTGATATAAGATATTTTAAAAATATATAACTGTTAGTATTAAGTAATTTAATTCCCCTAAAACTTGGTAAAGTAGAGACAAAGCGGGATTTTTTTATTTGTTTATTAGGATATTGCCCTTGATAACTTTTTCGCCCATTACTTAGTCTTTCCTTAAATTTTTTTTATCCCTTTCACACACTAGATATATTAGGGAAATATTAATGTATTGGCATTCATTTTATTGTATATTTTTTATAAGTTGATATATTAAACGCCGTAAAAATGGTTATCCACACATAAAAAAAATGGTATCCGGACATTCTTCCCTCGCGGACATTTCCCTCCTCGATTGTCACGGAATGGTAGAACTTTCTCCTCCCGTTTTTTTTATACCTATGACATTTCCTCCCCTCCCTTGAAAAATTTATTTTTAAATATTCAAATAAAAACAACAATTATTATAATATTGAATATCTATATTATAATCGATATATATTATATATAATATAATACCTCCACGGTTTCCTCATGCCTGTCGTAGAAGTCGATTAATTGAGGTTGCGTCAGGTCGACAGCCGGCATAAAACTTGTCAAAAAGTATGAGAAGTCGTAAAAAGAATATAGGCGAGTTTTCCTATCTCGGATGTTCGCGGGGAAAACAAAATTGTGTACTTGGGTGTGGAGATAGCCTAAGGATTAAGTGACCAGTACCAGCCTGACAGTGGCTGCGGTAGCCGTTCCATCAGTTATATGTGCGGGTCTACCCAACGGCCGTGATGTCGATGGTGTAGGGAAAGCACCAAAATTTTTTGGGTTAGATTCGCACTTGAGTACGCAGGATAGGTTCAAAGTGCGAGTAGGTACGTGGAATGTAGGAACATTGACAGGTAGGAGTAGGGAGTTAGCAGAAGTTTTGAAGAGGAGGAATGTGA
>JAIPRL010002643.1:0-56577 GCA_025469235.1 Pemphigus obesinymphae | reverse complement strand
GGTATAAAAATACTTACTTTAAATTTGAATTTATGAACCTATATTTATATTATTTAGAATTAAAAAGTGAAGGGGGCCCTTTTTTACTTTTGCACAAGGGCCCATCTTGGGGATGAACCGCCACTGCCTATACCTATAAATACTTTACAATGAATTTAGATCAATTTTCTGTATCATTAATTCTTATCACATCATTAGAACTATTGATACATTGGAAACAGATTACGTCCAAATTGCTATGTTACGTATGTGATAGAAAGACCCAGAAAACCGATACTTTAAATTCCCTAAATATAATTATTATTTTAGAAAGATGTTTATTTTATAACCATGAAATATATATTGAATGTACATTAAAGTACATTACTTGATAGATTATATTTCAAAATATTTTCTAATTACAAAAATGTATAGATAATAAAGATTTTAAGATATTTATGTTATAAAAGTGGTAATTAATTATTTTTTTTTTATATAGTGGTAAACTAATATTATATTTTCAAGAGTTTAAATTATCTTAATAAAAAAATTCGCCGAGGTGGGGGGGTCAGATACTCAGACCCATGCAGACCGTGAATACGTACCTGTTATATAATTTTATTATTATAGTTGTGTACCTATATTCTATAAAGCTTCATTCAGAATTTTGTTAATAATATAATTTAATTTATATATTATTTCTTTATATTACATCCATTAAGAGCATTTTGTCCGGCGAACAATATAAATGCTTCATTACCTACTTGTTTCGTTTAAATGATAAAATACGTCAAAAAATTAAATGTTTAAATGTTATTTTCCAAAAAAATTTAAAATACCTATTGACTTATTATTTGTAGTTACACAATGGCAATAAAACGTTTATTTAAAACATATAAAAACAGTTTTCGGGGAATCTTTACCACCTCGCCTTCCGAATCCTCAGGTGATTAAATAGTGTGAAAATTGTGTAGGATGGAAATAATTTATGACTGTTTTATCTGTAAACAGTGCGGACGAGAGCAACAATTTACGTTTGTGTGAAGCCGATGGTTTTGCTAAGCGTGTTGTTTTGGCGGGAGTATAATGGTATAGTATTGCAATTATTACGGTTGATTAGTTCTAATAACGATTAATCTGGACATCTATAATTTGATTTATAGTTCTTACCCAACTCATATATCGATTGAGCGCAATGACCTTTCAGATATATACTGGCAGCTGGCGCAATTTTAGATATGTGTAGTATAAGGTTATAAACTTTTATCGTGAAAACACGTACATTTGTACCTGTTGATTATTATTAATCAGTGCAGTTTTAGGTCCCAAACAGGCGATCGGCGTTCATCGGCTGGCAATTTCAATTATTATATTACAAACAAACTCTTTATTTACTTTTTTACTAATATAATTTTCAGTCGGTAGAGTACATACAACAGACCATAACTGCGTGGAATTAAAATAGATTATAGAAATGTATGTAAGTGATGAGACAAATTTCGGGATGCTCGGAAAATTCGGCCGTGTTCGCCCCCTATATTTAATAATATATTGTATTTTTCAGAATTTCTAGTTTTTTAGAGCCGGTATCGCGGGAAATTTATACCCACCAAATGTATGTCCCGGGGGTTGTTAATCGTCCGGTATGTATTTATGTATTATTTATTTATTTATTTATAATCTAACATAGGAAAATGAAAAATACTAATTATAATATATTATATTTTTAAAACGGAATGTGTTCCAACTCAATGGACTTCCTCGGTCGGATATTTAAAATAATAATTCACTACTAATTCTAAATATTTTTAACATTATATGGAAGTCTGAAGGGGAGGGTGTACTATTGGAATTGTGGTAACACATTTAGTTTAAGTCGTAGGGCCCTTGGGATACCGTTGATCCCCCTCACTTCGGTTTTTATGGTTTTGCTATACCTAACTCCTTCGTAATTAATGATTGGAACACCATATAAACGGGATCAAATTTGGTTCAAGGTCCTTTAAGAGGTACGCCTGGAAAGTTCTCCCGAAATCCCTTCCTAGAGATTTTTTTTTAAATCCCTTTCTGCTTATACGATTGAATCATAATTTCATAATGTTCTCCATGCGGGTATAAGGAGCGGATCTACCGTAATTTTTAGGACAAAATTTGATTGGAAGGGATACCAAAAGAGGATTTTCAAGTTCGTCTTCTGTGATTGTTTTTATTTTTATTTTTACCCATTAACTATTTAATTATGTTTATTAAATATTTAAAAAAATTCTTATTCTTATAATTGTTTTACATACATTCATAATATAAATTTAATTAAATCTGTATATTTGACATAAAAATGTACAATAAGCAATGCCGTAGTAGGTAATATTTATTTATTTGAAAATTCTGTTTGGTATCCTTTCAAAAAAAAAAAAAAAAATCCTTCCCAAAAATAATGTAGATCCGTTCCTTATGTTTGCATGGAAAACCTTACCAAATTAAGATTCAATGTTATAAGCAGAAAGAAATTTTCAAAAAAAAATTCCTCGGAATAGATTTTTAAGAGAATTTTCCTCTTAAAGGATCACCAACCAAATGTTATTCTGGACGGCCGCCATGACCTAGTACGCCGTGTTACCGGTGAAAAACGACAACTATAATCGACGAACTTGCCGGCCGGCGAACACCGGTCGTTCGATTAAACATTCAGTCGGGTATACATCGGTATACGCTGTGTATCTACATTTTGATATTGTTTGGCGGTTATCCAATGCACATCTGGTTTAGCAATAACACACCGATATAAATGTATACCTATATATATTTTTAAGGTGTTATCATAATAAATAATATATATATCTCAACGATACGATAACGATGGATAAATAAATCATAAATGCGTTAATAAGAATCGGATATGACAATAATATTGTATTTTTGCTTAAAACTAATTTGTTGATATACAGTCCCTAGATCAGGCTGACACTTATTACCCGCGGTATAACAATATTTTTAATTTACGGAGTAGTACATATCAAATGTAAATGATTTAAAACCTAGTATCCAACGATGATGGCCACACAGCTCCGTCTCAAAAATCGGTCAAAACATTTCTCGACTATGACGGTTTAAGACAGTGCGACTACGTGTCTAATGTACATATGTACAATGGCAAATGACAATCGGTAAATAACTTGTGCGAAATACGTACGTGCAGTAATAAGCTACCCCTAACACAAGAACTAAATATAATACATGCAAAAAACAAACAATCAATATGTCGTTACTGATCGCATACAGATATCTTGAAAATCCCAAACATTATTCGAGTTTAGATTATTTTATTTCGAGTTTAAGTTTTATGGCTTTTAAATATCCAATAAGTTCCATGTTGTATCGATTACAGCAGGTTTTTATTATAGACATTTTTTACGAAAAATATTTAATATGACATTGCAGCTACAAACTTGAAACTAAAAAACTCACAATAGTATTTCTAATGTGTATAAGCTCTGGTATTAATGTCCAATTTACAAACATCTTAGAGATATGCGAAAATAATATGTGATAAACAGCAATATTATCAAATGCCCCACATAAACATTTTTATAGATAACGTTTTTTGTTTCAAGATTTATAGTTATTTAAAAATAAAAGAAAATTATTTTCTACGGTTTATAGAAAAGCACATATCGAAAATCGGCTACCTAAGACGCTAAATAATGTTGTTTTTATAATATTTTTTTTTTTTTGTTTTATCTTTCTACAATTTATCTTAAGTGATAAACTAATTCGGAAAGCTTACTCTATGAGAATGCTAAATTCCCGGTTTATAAACATATATTAAACAATAAACTATAGTCAATTCATAAACAATTTGTTTAACTTATTCTACTTATGTATAGAAACTTAAAATTAACAAAATTAATACAAATATAATTTATATAAATATAGGAGTATATATTATCTCTCTAGTAACTAAATCAATAATGTTGATTGTGTAATATGACGTACTTACCTTTAACTATGAACAGACAGAAATACATAATGACAGATAGATGGACGAACAAACAGATGAATACGGATGAACACAACAAATAATCTTTCATATATATTTGAATAATGAATAATGTGTTTTTTCTGAATTGATTTTATATAATATAGTTCAATTTTGAACCAAACTGAACACTTGATGTTTGATTCATATTGAAATTCCAATAGGTCGACCCATCTCCGAATATATTATGTATACGCATATAATAACACTGCAGCATGTTACACTGATCCGGTGTAAATTGGACGAGAAAGACAAAGACAAAAATCAAGTTATATCCAGACATGACACATACTAATATAAAAATAAAAGAGAATTTATATCTGTATAAGATAACTAATAAACATCTACACTCTATCCCTTTTATATCTTCACCTCAGTGTTTTTTTTATCGTGCCGGTCGAGCTACTCAAACTTTCCACTTCATTTACACTGACACCCATCTTATTTAAAATAATACGACACAAGTACGTTATATTTCCCATCATTTTACGACACGAATAATTTATATAATGTGTCTTTGAATTATCACTGTTATCATGAATACTTACAAACATTCGCCGGGAATGATATGTTGAACTATAATAATAAAATAAAATATATTTTACTAAAATTCACCTTAGTCATACAATCACCAAATATTATATTTGTACATATTGTGTCTAGACTAGTTAGTTAGTTACTGGAGAAATTTAAATTTATGTTCTTTATTATAAATAAAATAAAATTAATTAAATAAATATTTCTTAATATTTTAATATAACATACACACAAAATATTTAAAAGTGCATACTATGTAGTATATATTATTATACTATTCATACTATTCACCTATATCTATCTTATTAAAAAGTTCGATCGTCATTTGAATATTCGTTTTTGCTGTGAATCATTTATATAGGTGTATAAATGTTTAGTATCTCTACTATAACAATAAGTCTAATGGTTTATAGTGAACAGATTAAAAATTAATATTTAGCAGTTACTTATCCAATACATTAAAATATATCGTTATAATTTCAGTATTACACTTATTATTATAAAAAATGCGAAATTTTACCAATAGATAAATATTGAAATAAAAATCATGAATGTATGAATTATATATATGAGTATTATGAGGCCAAATACAAATATTTAATTTCAATCTATTTTATCAACTAATAGCTTATTTTTTTTGAGTACATAAATGTATCAAAACTCATTTTTATATTAATTTAGATTTTCACAAATTAATAAAACCTTATATTTTTTGAAAACTACATATATTGAATAATCATTTATGACTTGAACATATAGTTAAAATTATTTAAGATATATTAAATTTTAAATTCATTATGAAATTTAAATATTCATGGTTCAAACTAAAGTACCATAATTTTAGTCATACGAATATTATAATAACTTTGTAAACAACTATTGAAATATGAGACTTCAATCCGAAACTTTAATGGTTTATTGATTTTTTGTTTTTATTCAATATTAGTCACTTATAATTTCACAATAAACACTATGAATATTTAAAAATAAAAATAAATTATTACGTTATTAATAAATATAAACTACATTCAGGTAACGTAGAAATTTATTTCGAGAAGTTATAATTCAGTTTTGTTTGATACATCAGGTTAAAAACACTCTAGCCACTTTAATTTTTAAAAGTAAATAACCTATCTACATGTTGTACACATTAACAATATTGATAATATTTTTTTAAATACCAGCCATCTTTAAACTATTTATAAATTATACCTACTCTATTTTATATTATATTCGTTATTATAGAATATTTGTATAATATACTAGGAGATTATCAATGGATAGTTTGGGTAAGTTTTATTAAATTTGTTTTTCATTCTTATCAAAATAGTCGAAACATAATTAATTGTTCGAATTATTCTTATCTTTTATAGTAATTATATTATCATACGAATAGTTGTGTCAATATCAATTATACATATAACTTTCTTTATATTTAATAATATATGTAGATATATCGATCTTATTACTTTCTAAATATTAAATATAACTATAGGATATATTTTTTTTTAAACATTGAAAAACTTACCTAAATTGTAAAAGAGGTATTTACTATTTAACATGAGAATTTTTAATAGAAAGAACAAAATTGATCACGTATAAATAATGACGTACATATTATATAATACATTATGATACGTTTACATTTATTATTTTCGTGAATAAATTTTTAGTGAATTTTAGATTTTGAGCGAAACGAAGCGATATTTGAGTTTTATAATGATGAGTTGTTTTTTAAATTTATTTTTTAAAAAATTAATTAAAAAAATGAAAAAAAAACTCATCATTGTAAAACTAATATATACATTTCTCGCTTCGCTCAAAATGGTATATTATTTTGGTATTTTAAAAACGTATTTTTCTATTTTTTGACAAATGCGGAATACCGTATATGGTTTGCCATATAATAATTATGATTGCTACGATTGAATCAAATGGACAGCTATTTTTGAGTAAATACTTTTGTTTAGATATTTTTAGTACTGTTTAAATTTTATCGTGTGCATATTTTTGTTAACATGTCTTCAATTTCTGGTACTGGATCCATATATGTTGTCAATCTTGGTCGTTTTTTCCTAATTATTTTTCAGTAAGATATACTCCGATTTGATTTGTCTTTCCTAATCCTCGCCATTTGTCAAATGCATAGATTTGTTTTGTGCCTTCAGATACATCAGAATCACTTGATGAATCTAACTTCCTAAGCGACAGCTATTTGTGTACGTTTTCTGGTTGTACGTTTTTTATAATGATATTACCTTTATCTTCAGGTATATTTTCATTATTTTTAGTCATCAAATCCTTATTTCTTAAATGTTTGCTTCTGAATAATATGTTGTTACTCTCTATAGTTTTTAAATATTTTATTATAAATTTATCAGCTGAATCTCGTACCAAAGTATTTTTTGTTTTAGCTCACTAAAATCACTTTCTACTGATGATGAATTTGGAGTCACGTAAATAGAATTGAAGGATTTGTTCATAAGACCTGTCCATAAGGAAAGTCTTTACAAATACGCAAAACATCTTTTACGAGGTCAGATGTCCAGTACCCTGATAGATTTATTCCAATTACTTTTGAATTAAAACTTATTAATAGTATACAAATTAAAACTAATTTCATCAATTTCCTTTAAAAATTCACAAATACCTTCAGATATGTCCTTCTTTTCATCAGAACTGTTGTAGTGATAACCATCTTTATAAATTTCATGTTCCTCTTCTTCGCCTTTAATTTCATCCAATTTATGGTCTTTTATTAATTTTAAAATTAAATTTTTACTAGTTTCCAATGGAGTTACGTTCAAACATTTATCCAACCCATTCGTTTCACTCATCATGGTAGTTAAAAGTGCAATAAGTCTCTCTTTGAATTCATTAATTTTCTAGGAAGTAATTAATAGGCGCGATCCTCTAATATAAAATTGTTTTAGCTGATAATTTTTAATACCAGCTAAAGTTTTGTTTCGACAAAATATTTTAATGATATGAGGTACATCTACATTTTTGCTATCAACAGCATTTAGGTTATGATTCTTCATTTTTCGTTAATATTTTGAAGCACTTTTCTGAATATGAGCGTAAAGTATAATCACTACAGAATGTTCTTTTTATAGTTCCTAATAAAGCTGTATAGTAGTCACATACAGTTTCATTTGGAATTTTGACTCCAGATTTTAACCACCGAGCAAGCCAATTATATATCGTTAGTATGTCTTGTCTCTCAGAAATCATTTGACTGACGGAAATTTGACCATAATCTGTACTTACAACAGCTTCATATAAAAATATATGACTTGATATAATATTTAATGATGAACGTTTAATCCTCTTTATCGAACCACCAGTTGCTTCAATTGATAATCTACAATAGTTTTTAGTACCTAATGTCTTTGTAAATAATGAGTTGGTGTATACTCCAATAATGGACTAATAGAGGATCGATACCTATTGAATGACTAGAACCAGAAAATTTTGAATAATTCTTAAATTCAATCAACGATTTAATTGGATATGTTTCAGTAATTCCTAAGCTTTTGTTTTTAAACTCTTGTTTTTGTTTTACGTAAAATTTCTGTATTATAGAAATTAGGTGGAAAAATTCGTCCAAATTCTATTTTTGATGTATTATTACGACTATAATTACTTGCTAATTCTGCAATAAACTGTATCCAAATCGCCTGACGCTTTGTTCCTTTCGGAGGTATTTTCGTTATATGTTGTAGTTCTTCACTCGAGTATCTTTTGCTAATAAGTCTATAGAGGGATTGGCCAAGTTCAGGCTGTTGCTTACCCAATCAAATAACTTACAACCTTTATCTTTATACATAGCATGAAATTCAACGAAATAATTTCTACGTTTAATATCAGAATTTACTTTAGCTTTTTATATATAAAATTTCAAGGAAGATTATACTTTTCAAATAATGCATTGTTTATAATATCGGACGATCCATTTTGTTTCAATACGTTGTACATTCAAAATTTAGTTTTTCAGATATGTGGGAACAGTTATTAGTCTAAATTCAAGATATTTTTTGTATGGGATCGATAACTCAAATTTTGTTTTTTCATCTTTTCCTTCATCGGACTCATTCTCATCTTTCTCATAATCTGTTGTATCTTCTAAACATTCACTATCATTGATAGTCTTACTATCAGTTATAAAAAGATTTAGTGATCTTTTTAATTTTGTCTGGTGATTGTAACGATTTTGATAAATTGAAATATATAGTGTTTTTGGACCAAGTACATTTCCTAGCTGCTGAGCAATTGTTGTCCACACTTCATCAGTATATGGCTTCAATATACCCTCACTAAACATATTACATTTATTATCTTCTAATGTTTTGTACAGTAAATCACTATCTATCACTGGTTTTCGACCTCTGTTACATTATAAGCAATAGTTTTATTTACAATATACCTATATTATCTAATAAATTATATTTAATATTTTAAATGTCGGTTATTAGAACATTGTTCGTAAACATCGTGTTCAAATTCAAAGTACCTATTATATTATAACTTGTATAATAAAATACATATTGTCGAAATAAGTATAAATTAGATATTAAAATAATTTATAAAAATAATTTATTTTGGCCATTAAAATTTTTCAAAATTAAAATGTTTATAAATAATTATTATACAGCATATATTATTACAATATACAATATTATATTATCATGGAATATCTCGATATTGAATAAATCACTAATTAATGGAATTATTTGTTGGTACTAATTCATATTTTTCGTGGTTTTGTAGTGTTCAAAGTTCTTGTTTTATGGTTATTGACATCAAAACTGAATTTAACAGATGTTCTTTATTTCTTTATTTATTTTTTAATGACGCCTGGTTGGGATATTTTTAATTTATACGAAAACAAAAGTATACAAATATGGTATAAAAATGTGGGTATAACAATTTAAATATAATTAAATATTATTATAATTAAGGTGTTTAAAATTTTAAAGGTTTTATCAAGCGCGTAGTGAGTTTAAATTGTCCACTCCTCTTAAGGCTTTATACTGCGGTTTTGTTAAATCTATATTGGAATATGGCTCAGTTCTCAGGAACTCTAGTACAGCTACTTCTTATTATCATCTTGAACAAGTTCAACGTAAATTCCTGAAGTTCGTCAGCTATTTACTCAAAATTGATTGCCCTGCTCATATTTTCTCTCCTGTTTTATACCATCTTCATTTAGATTCTCTTGATAACCGTAGATATGCAACAAATTTAACTTTTATTTGAAATTTACTAAATGGCAAAATAGACTCTTTAATCTATTATCGCAAATTCCAATCAAATTAAAATTCCAATCTTATCAAAGTACCTTCTGGTTTCACACGTCAATCTGTACCATTTCACATCCCACTGTTTCGTTCTTACTATGACAAAAATCAATCACTCCAAAAATTTTAAAATAATAAAAACAATAGTTTAAAAATATTGAGGAGCCGCAACACCAACGAAAAATCGACCAAAAAGCGTGAAAAAACCGTGGGATATTGAAAAGTTTGATTTCAATTATAAAAGCTGTTTTAAATTCATCAACTTGTCTTCTAGGAACCGATCGTGGCATTTATTTTAATTTCAGTTTTATCCGTGTTCTTCCCAGGTAACAATTCCCGATAATTTTTTTTTTCATAAATAATTAATATTAGTTTTTGATTTAAAATTAAATATTGAGTTATTATTTAACTAATATTCAAATACAAATATTTAAATTAAAATCAATAATTAATAATTAATAAACATTTATTATTTAATATTAAATAATATTGTTAAATTAAATATGTTAGTATTTATATATTTATTATTATATATTACCTATATATTATATTTGTAGTTATATACTTATATATATATGTATATATATATATATATATATATATATATACAAAATACAAAGTAATATAATATGTTCTGATCAATTTAGATGTATAATATTGAATATTTACATTTTAGAAATTTAAGGCTTAGATATTATGAAAATCGATTAAATAATAAAACGTATTGTATATATTTGTACAGTTTAATTAGTTGGAGTAGTATTACCAATACCAACAGGTAGTATTGTAATTTCACCAAAATACTGCAAAATATTTTCGTTTATAGGTGTTATACTTATCGGAAAAAATAAATTATTCAATACGTAGAAAGATAATTAGAAAAAATGAATTAGAATAATTAACAATAATAAAACCATAAGATAAAAAAACGAATGCATTGTATATAACCTATTACATAATATTATTAGAATAATTACGCTCTATGACACCCGAGATCCTCACGAATCATTGACAATGACCGTATAGTTTAAAAAATAACAATAATTACAATAAGAACAGTTTTTCATGCAAGGAAAATAATAAATAACGAACGCGTAATTATAACCATGATATTGACATTTAAGAATCGCGAATTTATTTTATCAATAAACTAATTAATATATAATATGTATTATGTACGGCGTACACTAATAAATTCTACTATCAGAAATTAGCAAAAGCACCGTCAAAGCTTCACGTGTCACTTAGATACGAGATAATATTATAATAATTCTGTAATTATTATCAATATGTTAAACAAAATAAGTAGATATTTCATATTATAGTCGTAGAGAATGTACACCGTCAGAGCGTTGTCCTGAATCTTATTAGTTTGTTTTAACCGTCTTCAATAACAGTCATCATTAATTTAAATATAAATATAATATAAATATAATAAAATGGTGAAAATCATGGTGAAAATCAATTTTCATTGAGATATTGGCTATATGAAGTGGCTGCCTGAAACTGTCCGATCGACTCTAAACTAGTGTTAATACATTGAACCTTATATACAACAATTTGCAAAGCCAATAAAAAAAACTTGAAATATAAGTATAAACAATAACTGGTGGTCTCTGCCGAAAATAATTGAACTCGCGAAGGTTCGGCCTCGCAGATACGTACATTGTGCCCGCCCATTCGGAAATATATTTTTTTTTCACCATTAATTAGCATGTAATTTGCATGAATTTGCAAAATTAAAATTAAAATTTGCGCGGTATTAGTTTTACACATTTTTCGATATACTGGAAAAACTAATACCGTGCAAATTATAATTTTAATCGTGCAAAATCATGCAAATTACGTGCTAATTAATGGTGAAAAAAAAATTTTTTATTTCCGAATAGGCAGGGCTGGCGCAATGTACGTTTCGCAGGTCGTGGAACTGGTCGTGTGACGTTAAAATTTATACCACAAAAACAGAGATAAATGTCAGTGTCATTGTAGGCTTTCAACATCAGCTGGTTCCAAGTACTTAAATAAAACTTAGGCCGGAATGCCGTAAAAAGGTTTCAGAGCTCGAGCAATCACGTTTAAGTTGACCATGAGCTGGTATCCTGTCGCTCATCAAAGTAGTCTGATGCTAAGACTGCACTAGCGTCGCAAGAGCAGTTACTCTTGACCCGCACCTAAAGCCGCATTTATACGGATTCCTTTGAATGATGACTTGGATGACCTGTGAAAAGCTGCTTTCATATTCACTGAGACGTGTTAGGCTTTATGTGAGCACCATTAGGATACGAGAAGGTGATTAACAGCTGGTCGGTAAAGCAGAGGGTGTGGCCATCGTAGGATTGGGAAACGTTGACAGGTCGAGTCGAAAACTGTGGAAAATTAAGAGAATTTGGGTTGAGTATGTGTACTCGAAAAATCTTCAAGTCAGGGCTGAAAACTCCCATGGTGCCATCCACCGTATCCATGGGGTTCAATTGCGGTAGGGATCACCCGACTCATATCCTTGGATATGCTAGGAAAAATACAGTTCCGTACTAACCGCTATTGGTACCAATGGCGACCAATTTTTGCTGTCCCTTATACCATTAGCCAAATGAATGGGTATAGAGAAAGCTTGACCCCCTAAAAAAAATGATTTTCCCCAAACATCTATACATTTTAGAATAAATATACGCTTGGAAAAATATTAATAAATATATTTATATATTTTTTTAAATAAATCAACCTACAAAAGTAAAAAATTACATTATTGTGCCATTATAGAACATAAATGAGGCGCAGGAGGTGCATTCCACATAGACATTGAAATTTATTTAAGAGTCTCGGATTTTATCATGAACTTTTTGTTTTAGCTAGAGCTATTAAATATACATATAATATTAAAAAATTGAAGAGATTTATGCAATTATACGGTTTTTTTTTTTTCGATAGTTTTTTTTGATAATGCTATTACATAATTAATTTGGGATATAGAATATTAATACCACTGGATAGATTAAATTAATTGGTAAATTTTTTGAATGAACAATAACTTCTTGATTACCTAGTAAGATTTTTAGAGACATTTTTCTCCTGAAATCTCGAGATATTTTAAATGGTAGGTATTTTCAGTATGAACTAATCAGCATTTTAGATTCTAAGAGAAGTGATGAATGTTTTGCAAGTTTTACAATGATGTTTTTATTATGTCTGTAATCAATTTTTCTGGTAGAAATGATTGAGTAGTTGTTTCGAAGTAAAGTTTCTTCAATAGCATATTGGTTCACGAAATTTCGCGATGATTGTAGCGTGCCGTGTGGCTATATTATCTCTGGAAGATAAATTATTTCCACAGCTGCCACCGCCATGCCGGTACATAGTCGTGGTGTCGAAGACGATGCTGGTCAGTAGGAATAGGTAAATAATAATAATAATAATTTCTATTGTACGTAAAAAATATTCCAATTACTATGAAATTATATATTATCTAATAGTAGTAGTACAATAAAAGCTATACTTGAAAAAAATATATATATGTATAGAAAATACATTTTACAAAATATAATTATGCACGCTATTTTTAAATGAATCGAAACTAAAATTAAAAATATCAGTTTTAAAATTAAGCATATTGCCGTTAATCATTAATATTGCATGGACGTGGAAAGATAATTATTTTGGGCAAGATTGTATCGTCAATTAAAGTTTATTTTAATTGAGACGGATTTTCAGTTTTTTTCCAATATTTTTATTCGTGCTAACTGTTCAGTATATCTATGATATGAATATAAGATGTACAAACAAGTAACATCGACGCATCAATACTGTGTACAAGTACAAAAGTACAATGTCAATACAAACTCAAAGACACATGAAATGTATAATACCTACTCATATATTTATACATTTAAAATATTTAATTTTATGAAATATGCTCAATGCAACCATATTGTATAATCTTTTTAATACTAGATTATTTTTTAAAAAATTATTAGTTATTGATTATTATGTTTTAAATTTTACTTAAAAATAATGAAAAATTACAAAAATACAAAGTACAAATATACTTTTTTTGCCACCCCTGAATTCATACCAAATTTGCTGCCCTAGTCACTTGTTATATTTGCTCTGTCTATAGCAAAGCTCTGAGAAAATAGACAGCCTGGGCAACTCGAGTGTGGTCGTAGGTGATTGATGGTCTCCAACCGACGAAGTACAGGGATTTAAGGGTATCGGTCCTATATTGGTCGGGCCTAAATTTATTAGGGGGCGAACTAGGAATTTCCGCTGGATGAGCGTCTACTAACCAAAAGTCATGTATCAAAATAAATTTGGAAATTATGTACTTCAATTAGGAAGGATTCTGTATGTATAGATAAAAATATACACTTAGAATGTATAGTAAGGTAGGCACCTAAAATAGCAATGATATATCAAACTTATAATGAAAAATAGTATGATATATAAAAAAGAGTGGGTTCATTCAACACCTGTTATAACACGATCTGTAGGATTCGTTTTAGCATGCGTGAAATGTACCCTGAAATGTCCCGTCCATTACCATATAGTATAAATATTGTACCTATATTAAAAAAAATCATTTGGAAAACAATATTTTTGTAAACGTCTTAAACTAGATTAAAATTAATTACTAAATATTGACACAGGATAGATTTACGTAAATTTACTTTCTCAGTAGTAATTTTAAAAATTCTTTCAATAAAGTTAAAAAGCATGTCAGATAAATAAGGTATACGTTACAAGAGTTTAAAGTATTGAAATAATAATTTTCGCTCATATAAAGATTAGTTACAAATGTTTTAAACTTGGTTGCAATTAGTTGCAGAAAAGTTGCGAAATATTGACACTAGTTCGGAGTTGATTGGATAAAGTCAGGATCCAACTTCACGCACATTACAACACATCTGTACTTCAAAATTAAAATAGATAAAATGAATTCAAATTATATAGGTATTTTTTTCAATTTAATATTATATTTTCGTAAGATAATCAAATAACCTTAAAACATCAATACCATTTTCAAATTAACGTATGATTTATTTATGTAGGTAATTTTAAATTTAAAATGTAATTTAATTTTATGTAAATATTGACCTACTGATGTTTAATTGTATAATATAATTTTTAATAGTCTTATATTCAAAAGTACCATTTAAATGGAATAAATAATATACGAAAAGGATTTTTGTTTTAATATTTATCTATTGTGCTTTTCGTATGACTAAGAAAACGCTATTTAAATAAAATAATTTCTATAAAATGTATTAAAATACATTGTTGTTGGAACTATATTATATTTGATTTTTTTAAAGTTTAAAATAATGAATAATCGCATCAGTTTATAAATAAAATATCAATAAACAAGTTTTTTAGAGTAGAAATGAAATCTATTGATGTTGGCACGGATTTTAATTATTCATTTATATATACTAAATGGCTCGAGTGGGTATATGTAGATATTATTAAATAATAATATTATTATAAAAATATAAAAAAAAATATAATTCATTCGAATATATAAATATATATATATATATATATATTCAAGGTATGATACATAATTAAATTTTACTAGAGATTATATAAATTCTGTAAATTTTAACTTATAATTATCATTTTAAGTTCTTTAAATATTAGATTATTATTATTATTATTATTATACAAATATAAAAAAATAACACAATTTGTAAAGTTTTTAAATATAAGTTAAATTTCTGCCTTCACGTATTGAAATATTACTAACATTTATACTTGATTTATGAATTTAATAGAAACATTAATATATTTTTTGTAAATATCACAATAGTATTTTATTTTGTTTATATTATATAATCTTACAGCACGGGACATTCTTAAACTTTCACATTTTTTCTAGGAAATTACTTTAGGAATTTCACAGGAACTCATAAATAGTTCCTTGATTAACTTTTAAATTATTGAATTATTATTACTTTTTTTAAAATAAATCATCCCATTTACATCCTGTTAAAATTTAAATGAAACTCCAAAATCGGCAATTATTGATGGAAATGATTAATTAATAAAAAATAATTTTTGATTTATAATTAATAACTAAACACAATTTAATTTCTACTATTAGAAAGATAATCGAACTATCCTAATTTCAGTGGAAAATACAGAACGAATTGTGCAACAAGTCCAGTAATAAGTGTTCCATGGCTAATTATTTAAAATACAATATCACTGCATTCAACTTTTAGAAGACATCCTGATCTGACTTTTTGTATTTTATTTAGGACCAGATAGGTATTCGCAGCATTTAGGTTCCGGAAAAGTCAAACAAATACTGTTTATACAATATGTATTTGGCTCACATGATAGAAGCGATATTGTAAAATATATGTTTACTATTCAAAAAGGTAAACCTATTAAGAATACTTATCTACCTTTATTATGAATAAATTGAATATTCAATAAAAACAAACAAAATGTATAATATAACAAATTATAGGCATAGGTTTAAGTATTTATGTAAAGTTTGTATGTTTTCTATAAAAATAAAAGTTAAATAATTTTAATTTAAAAAATAAATAAATAATTAAAATAAAAAAGAATATTTTATGAAAATTTGCATTTAAAATTAAAAAAGATATACGAATGGTCAGGTCACAGAATAGGTTAGTTTTGTGATTAAATAACCAACATTTGATGAGATTGCTATATGGAGTAATATTTATATACTAGTATCTATATATAGTATGTACACTAAGTCTTGATGTTCGGTGGATATAAAAATCCAATATGCATATTATGCATTTTAAAATGTTTCATATAAATTAGATAATATATTATCTAAACTATGATCTAATAGTTAATGACAGTATATGCTACACAGATTTAAAAATGCAATCACATATATGTTAATATAATATATACGTAAGTATTCAGGACTAGGTATATTGTTGCATAAATATTATAAACATTATCTGAGTTTAGGTGACCATAATTTATTATACAATTAAAAACAGAAAAGAACAATTTTTATTCATATTTTAGTAATTATTTTTTCATGTTTTAATTTCTTGATTACCTAATCAAATTTCTCTGAAAAACTTACCTATTCAATTTAATAGAATTGGGTTTTCTATCCAAATGAAAAAAAAATGTATATAACTGTACACATAATAATTTTTAAATGCTGTTTTGTTATTATAATTTATTGAAAAATGTCCACGATAATATGATTTTTCATCAATCCATATGGTATTTTAAATTAAAAATATTTATAATTTGTTTATATTATCAACAAAAACCAAAATAGGCCTTATTTATCGTTTATATTTAAATCTAATGTTTAATATTAAATTGTCTAATTATATAATATTAAATAGTTGTTGAAAAAATGTATTTATGTCCATAAAATTCTATACACAGCTAATGTGATTAGAAATATAATTAAATTTCATACTATAAAAAAGCTATATTTTTGTTAATATTTAGGACTTACTTGAAATAAATACAGGAGTAAAAATGTTTCATCAACAACCAAAATAAACCTTCTTTTGAAGTACTCCTTGAAAAATGAAAAAATCAAAGGTTATTCTTTTAATGACGTATTATACGCCTGTCGAGAAAGATTTTTTTTAAATTAATTATTTAAGGGAAATTAGGAAGATGGACGGTATACATTTTTATTTAATATCCAACCCAAAACTACGAGCCGTAAAGAGATCAAATGTTCACATGCTAAGCGACACTTGCTAAGTAAAACAGTAATTATTGTTAACGGGTGATATCGGATAATTTATCTAGTAATATAATATATTTATTTATTTAATTATTTATTTATTTATCTTTATAAATTTATGACAATCGGTTTTTATCAATGTTATCAAAAAATTTTATAATAATATACTTAAAAGTAATTAAAACAGTAAAATAATGAATTCAGTTAATGTAGAAAACAAAAAAAATAAAAATTATATTAAGGTAAAAATCAACATAATTATTATTTGTGGAACGCATAGCTATGACTAAAGGATCATTTATTAAAAAATTTGACCTTGAAATATGGGAGGCAGGAATGGCTCTCGTGATCTGGTATGAAAATTTGGTACACGTAAACTTAATATACTTTCAAGAAGAGGGATGTGTCAACCTTCCCGTGAAGTAGGTTGAACAAAAATAAATGGTCCGCCCCTATCCCGCCTATTTTCTAGTGAACAGAGTTTTAATTTTTTTTTTTTTTTTGACTGTCGAGTAATTATGCTGAGGATGGTCAATTTTTAGTAGAAAGCTAGCAAAACTGAGGAAGTAAAATTTCATTCTTGTGGTAGATCTTAGATATAGGCTGCTATTTGGATAAAAGGAGTTAAGTATGATTTTTAGAGTATAGAGCACTTTTGATGGTGAATTCGTTACACACGTTTCACGTTATAAATGAGTCTGGTCGGGTCGTTGGCAAACGGTTTTTACCCCACCACGTTGGCATACAGAGTGCCAATATTTATTGACTGATGTCATACCGCGTTATTTTGAGTAACGCTGTATAAATCAAACCTGAACTTTCATAACGTGAACAAACAGTGGTTAGTACTTTTAGCGAGATTTTTTTTTTTGTTCTTCCCAGTATTTTTCTTAAAAGCATAAACAAAAACAGCCTTTTATAACAGAATTTTTTTATAATTTATAATATAACGAAATAAAGTCACCATGAATACTATTATATTACTAAAATAATAATATATATATAATTCGTTTATATATTATATTATAACAACATCAATATTTAAATTTTTTTTTTTTTTTGTATATAACTATATTTATATATTGTTTAGAAACAAATATAATTTATACTATGCTCCTCAAAAACTTGTATTTATATATAATATGCATATATATATTAATATAATATATATAAAATAATACTTCCTCAATCTATATTTATATATTTTAAAAGGAATACATTTTTATGAATAGTTCTTAAAAAAATACTCTTTCTTTACAAACATTATACAAAATATAGTTTTATATATTATAGTGTTCATTATATTTAACGTAATATTAAATAATATTGGATATAATTATCAAAATGAAATACTGGACATTAACTAAAGGTAATATGTAAAATAATAAAGTATCAAAATTATTTTTTTATTAACACAATATTATTACTCGAATCAAATTGGTTATTATATTTTAACTTATGCAATTATCTAATAAATAATACCATATTACACATTAAAATAAATATACTAACTATTAATTTTAACTAACGTAAAATATTTTATATGCGCTGAAATACATATTATATTTTTAATTTTCATAACATGTTAAAAATGCATATAGGAAAATATACAATGATTTTAATTTATTATCTAATCGATTTTCTCGGTATGAATGTCAATACACGTGGTCACATGTGGTCAGATTGGTCACATATTGAGTGATGCGGTTTGTTTTAGAATTCATAATAATAATATTATCGCATTTTTTGCAATTATTTTTATTTTTTAGTATATTATATCTAAACTACATTTTAATTGTTAAGTATTACTTGTACAAATAATCGTACAGCGATATGAATATAGTGGTTTACATAGCTTAATTTAATTACCGATAAGTTATTTATAAAAAAAAAAAAAAAACGTAAAAATGTATTAATTATTATTGTCTATTAAGGCTAGAGTGAAAAATTTTATTTTATTCTACTATAATTGTTAATTACCTGTAAATTGCACTATTATTATTAGGTTAGTGTAAGCTAATGTTAATATTGATCAAACAGCTATAAAAAGCACTGGAAACGATTCTTTTTAAGGGTCCCCTAACATTTGTATTTACATATTACGATATCTCGTGTTAAAATACGTTATATTTTAATCAAAATGTGGAAAATGAAAATGAAATTAATACTATATTTCAAATATTTTATGTCCTTCCAATAAATGACTCAATAATTAATATATGAGTATAGCCTTATCTTATTCGCAAAATATAGAATAAAATATTTATTCTTTTTACTTTCAGTTTCACCACTTTTGATTCTGAGCAAAATGTATAATTTTTTTGACAATGAACTACATAAAAACATTAAATAATATAAACAATTATTTGTATTATATATAATTACTTTTGTGTATATATTTATTTGATTGAAAGTAGTTAAGGAGTTTTTAAGTAAAGAGTCTCTGATAGAAGATGAATATATCATCTAGTTGGTAGATTTTAAACAGGTTACTTATTAATTCCTTCCTAGTAGATTTTCTGCGTTTAAATACAAATTTTAGAAAGTCATAAAACATTAGTTGAAAATATAGGTTTGACAAAACATATGTTTATTTGTAACTTTTAGCGCATATTTTTGTATTTAAAGCACATTTTTGTTTTTAATTTTTACGTATTTTTCTTTATGTTTTTGAATACTAAATATTTTACAAGTAACCAATTTCCAGTTTTTCATAAAGTAGACTTTATCCGACAAAAAATGTTTTGGATATTATGGATATCTTTATTTTTTTTTTTCGTATTTGTGTATTTTAAATCCATATTTTGAGGGTTTTTTGTGCATATAAACTCGTTCTCTAATTATAACGATTTTTTTTTTTGTTAAAAAAACAAATTATTTTATAGAAACTGGGTATTTATTTTTATATATATATATATATAAATAATTCTACAAGTAACTCAACATCAAAACATTTATTTATTTATTCAGTATCCTGTTTCTTTATGGCTTCAATACACATAGCTACACATAGTTGAAGAAAACTTAGGTACCTACTTATAAAACAAAAATATGCCCTATCTAAATTTTTAACTATACAAGCATGAAACTTTTTATTGGATTATTTTATATCCAAAATCTCATTTATCACTCTTTTTATAGAAAAAAAATTTAGGTATAGATGTACTTATACATACATTTTGCTAAAATGTTAGTGGTTAGTGGTTGACCTAATTTACTTATGGTTACCCTAGAACCAAAACTAAATTATAAAATAAAGAATACAATTTTAATAAACATATTGATTTTTATAGTATATAATAGACTATAAATATTAATTATTTTTATAGTATTTTATTATGTTTTGAAAATTGTATATTATATTTTCCACTTAAATTATTTAATATTAATATTAATATTAAATACTATGGGCCCCCCGAGCCGTGACCAAAGACCCAAGACCCGTACTGACTGTTTTAATAACTTATAATAATAAACAATAATAGAGGTACGTAGTAAATTACTTTACTACCCTTTATTTACAAAATAACAAATTTCAAATCTAAAAACAAAATAAAAAAAATAATTTATAAAATTAATATTATGCTAAATAGATGATTTTTTATGGAAGAGATAATTTTACACATTTTAATTAGTTCCATGGACCGTTTTATGACCAGCCAATAGTGTGTATATTTTTTTATTTTGCATATGTCGATTTTTCCGGTTCCCATTCATTTGTATTTGTCATCAAAGGTACATGCCGTATCTTCCTGTATATACCTTAAATTCTATTGTAAATGTTCAATGTATGAATGGAGATAACGAGTGTTTAATGTAATCTATGCGGCTGTTGGAGTTCAGACTTGATGAAACATATTCCATGTCGAAACATCCAGATGAAATTGCGATGACGTTTATTAGTATTATTTATTTATTTATTTATTTATTTTTAGTATATTTTAATTACGTATTACGAATAAATTATAGTACCGCTTTGTGATGATAGTAAGATCAAAGAACAATACAGAAGCGTCACTTCCAGTGATAAGAAATTCTTGGGTACCAGCCGTTTGAAACATGAAGTTATGTTCAAAATACTTGAGTCCTATGATACTAGAAACTATATGTCATATTTTTTTTGTTTCGTTATGTTATTTGTTTACGTTTCCTGCTACTCGTTGGTCTAACAAAGTGTGGTTATAAAAATAATCGTTATCATATTAATTTGTTCGGTATGAAATTCTTTTGGTAACTCAGAGATATATGACTAAAAAAAAAATCCAATATGGCAGCTCACACTATATATTTTAAGGTCACAGGACCGATTCTATTGAGAATAATAGGATATGAGAAAGTGACGTAAGCCTGGTAAGGATTTAAGATAGACCACTTATAAGTTAAGTTGAAAAAATTTAAATAAAGTGTAACACAAGACGAAGTATTTTTCTGTGGTATTGGTGTAATAAGAATTATTAAATTGCCCCAAATATACCTGAAAACGTTATTCCTAAATATATATGATATTCCTAAAAACTAAATTAAATATATTTTAGTTCATCAGTTTTGAATTTTGATTTCAACATACATATATATTATTAAACCTGTTAACATTTATAAGGTTTCGATTTACGACTATATTGAATCAGCGACGTGTTGTCTTGTTCAATAATAGTTTATACATACTATATCTGTTTATGTATAGTAAGTATTATATTGTAAATATATATATAATATATATGTATACATATATATATATATATATATAAAATATATATATGTATATTTGTATATATATATATATATATATATATATATATATATGCGTGTCTCAAAATTAATTATCAATATAATGTACATAGTGTAATACTATGCATATAGACATACTTTTATATGTCATACTTCATAAAAATGCGTTCATTTAAAACTAGAATATAGTGTTATGTGTACACAAATTAAATTAAATGAACCATTGTTCGTAGTAACTATAAATGTTATCCTTATCGAATTAATTGTATGATTAAATCAGAATATATAACTGATGATGAATGATTATTTAACTGACAAACTGAAATATTTATTTTAGTTCCTATGCTATATTTAGGGGAAAAAAGTATTAAGGTTTATTTTGGGTAAATGGGTATTTTGAAATTTTTGCCAAAACGGGCGATGGAAGTAAGCGCCAATATACTTTCTTTTTTTTTTTTTACACAAACGTCATGGCCAGTGAAAATTATATCTCCTGGATAAGAGAAGACTTCTTGTGAAACTCTGAAGTGAGTGCGGTCACACTGGTAACAGTGTCTGCGGATTATCATTGGTAAGACGTCTTGAGAAATGCTATGAGAGACTGTGAGTATGTCGGGCATTTTCACTGAGTCCTCTTGTAATTGTTGGCGTTTTGACGTAAAGGATTATCCACACCTATCAGGGGTACGATAGGTATCCTGAGTCTTGACACTATATTTTTTAAGACTGATGTGCACGTAGAGGATGTCCGACAAATCAGCTCTGTGGTGAATTGGAGAGGAGTAGGCATGGACCGTTTATCAGCAGCCCCGAGGAAGCGGAGTGGTTTGGTGGTGATTCCCCCGAGCCCAGATTTAATCCGAAATTTCAGTGAGGCCAGAAGCACAGTAATAGGTACCACAGACGCAATTTATATGATCTGTATTTTCTTTTTAAATAAAATGAAATTTTAAATGAATATTTGTAATATTAATGTAATATAATATTGAAATCCTAGCGCATTGAAAACGGCGACGAATAAGCCAAAAAAGTGCCATTTATATGAATGTTTCCCAATAATGTAGGGCCTAACTACCACTCACACCTGGGCCCGGATTTGTTCTCCACGGCCTTAGTTGTCCGCTGTATCTAAACGAAATATTTTAGTATTGTTTATACAGGGCTCCTTAAATGCGAATTTGGCCGTAAACTGACATATACTGCGCATCATGTCGCATAAAATATTTGAGGATTTTGGTGCCATGAAATATTATCTGTTCTTTTTTTTGTTTTTTTTTTTTTTTGAGGGAGTAGGTATATGAATTCATGTTAATGTCTATTCATTTTAATCGGATACTGACGCGTCGTGTATATTTAAAACATTTAATAATTTTAAGAGAATCTGGGAATGTGTATAGATATGTTTTTCGTTCTATAAGTAATGGAATAAATATTTGAATTAGAAATATTTGATATTAGGTTTCATTTGAATTCTTTTTCATGTCTAGTGTCAGATATTTTAAAAATTATTTTATATTTTAAAAAGTAGCAGTCTGGTAGCTTGCTCAAGGACATATAACTGTACACCATCGTTAATTGTGTTTAATAAAACCCGCGGTTTTATTAAAACTGCGGGTAAACAATATTATTTTTAATAAAACAGTGTATTGGATAATCTTTTATATTTTATAGTTTTTAAAAATATATATTTGTTAAACGATATGGTATTGTATACTATACACATTATAAATTTGTTCGTATTCAAAATTATTAAAATATATTACATGTGATTTCCTTGTGCGATGTGTGTGTATATAATACCATAACATAACAATGTAATAAAAATATTATAAAACGAATAATGTCTATCTCCCTGGTAACCAAATCATCAATCGTAACTATGTATTAGTAATTAGTGCTAATTACAAACCAGTACAACGGAAAATATCTAAACTTATGTTTAGGAAAAAAGCAAATTTACCGTATTTAATTTCTACAAATTTTAATCGCAGCCCATTACATTAATTATTGCGAGTAGGTAATAACTTTTATCATTATTGTTATTATTATTATAATTTAATAGATCCGATGGCTTTCTTAGCCAATTATAACGGAAAACGCTATTCAAATTACAGCGGTTATGGTTATATGTTTTTTAAAATTTCTATGAAATTTTATCGTATTTATATATTTATCGGACATATGTATATTTTCACCTGGCAAAAATGGTAATTCCAAAAATGGGTAAGTTTGAAAATCCGATTGAATAATTCACGGATTGCCCAATTTATCCACCTATTCATCTGTAAAACTTTAGCGGTCGAAAGACATTCTGGTCTTCTAAAAATTTTTTCCCACAATAGGCGAAATTTTCTTTACCTTCACAATAAGCGACTATTACAAATGTTAATATAGTATACCGATTGAACACATGAGTTGCAATCAAAAGATGTGGAACTTATATATGATCAAATTATAAAGTGTCACAATCAAAAGGAGTTGTATACGACTTACAATGTGTTTCTTTCGAAAGGTGTTGCACTCAAGCTAGTATTAATCAGACTTGGGTGGTATTTAGTTAGAAATAATAATTATATTTAAGTATTCCGAATATTTTTTAAGTATTTTAAATTATTTTTTAGTTTTTCGAATTATTTTTAAATACTTTTAACTATTTAATACAGTATTTTGGTTACTTTTTACAATTATTATAAATATATTATTCCGTATACTTTTTTAAGGTACAATCACATTTTTAAAAACAATTTCATTATTTTTCATTCGTAAATAAAATTATATTTATAAATAAATACATAATAGTTTATATTATATAAATTATATTATCTTATATTGTTTTTAACATAATTTAGTGGGGCAGTAATGTTATTTTCCAATTTTAAATATATTGATTTAAAGAATAATATTTTTTTTATTGATAAAATAAATGGTTTGAAAGTATAATATTAATTACATTTTATTGATATAATTTGATTATAACATATTTAGCAATTACAGTACCTAGTTAGTGATATGAAATCATATATAGGTAGTTATATTATAATAATTATTATAAAAATATTAAAAAAAATAATTTTGCACTAATAATAAGTCATTGAGAATATAAAGCCTTTATCAAGTTGAAAAAAATTTACAACTCACTTATTAATTAAACGAAACTTTAATACTATAATTTAAATTTAATTTATAATTAGTAGTTTTATATGTATTATCGATTGTATTATTATATTCAATTACACGGGGGAAAAAATAATTAAATATAATAATATTATTAAACTATTTTTGTTATTGAAACCTAGTAAAAAAAAATATTCTTAAAGTATATAAAATTCATTTTGTGAAGTACTTCAAAGACTTTGCGTATACTATAATCATAAAATATTCGAATATATATTCTGAATACTTTTTTTCAAGTATTTGGTATATGAAATACTTTTAAAAAGTATTGTACTTAAGTCTAGTTGTAATGTATCTGCAATATAGTTATAATTTATAATAAAGTTATTTATAATGTAATTGCTACTTTTTTTTTTTTTTTAATAAAGTGTTTATTCTAATAAATACAGTGTTCTAAAAATGTATTATTACCGTAGATATAATATTATTTTATTGAATGTGTGTTTTGTAAAATAGGTAAGTCCTACTTAAAATTAATAAACATGATGATTATTTATATTTCCATTTAAAAATATATTTATGCGTTTGCTAATAACAGAAAATTTAGTTTAAAATAAATTACAATATCACTTATTATAAAATTGTAAATTCACAACTAATATCGTTCTTGGAACGCTATAATAACTACGTTGAGATTTAGTGAATTAATCAGTTATCATTGATTTTACCCTTAAGTCTTTGGGCTTATAATATTAGCTTAAAATCTAACGTATTAAAGCATAGGTAAAAGTGATAATATATTTTCAATGATTGTTAACATGACAACAAATTATAGGTATATGAGTATACCATAAAGTATTCATTAAAAAATTATGCTCTAAAAAACGTATTTTATTGTAAAATATTTATTGATTTGGTATGAAAAATACCAAGAACCTACCTTTTATACTTTATTTATATTTATTTTATATTGCGTATCAGTTATTAGTTGAGTATTAGTTCATAATTTACATAATGAAGTTAAATTAACACTTATAATGGTTAATTTTAAATTTGATTAACGTAAAATAGTTTAATACCAAAATGAAATAAACAGTAATATAATTATTTGTTTTTAAACAGTTAAAATTAAATATGTTAATATATACACGATATAAAATGTAAAAAAAAAATTATTAAATGTATTGTTAAATTAAAAAAATATTTTATTTACTTATACCTACTAATTTAAATTAAATTTATGAGATTAAAAATAATAAATAGAAAGTAACATATCAGTTCATAAAAAATGAACTCGCTATTTATCTTAACTAAATGGAATAATTTAGTTTGTTAATACTTTACATTGTATATATATATAAATGTATAACAGAAATGCGATTAATGATTTGATAATTTGATACATAAATCAACAAATCGTAAATAAAAAAGAATTTTCAGCAAAGTAAACGCAATTAATTTCGGCAATAAAAATATAGCTTCTTAAAACAAACGAAATTCATCAAAATTATATATTAAATTAAAACGTCTAGTATAATATTGATAAATTATAATGTCTAAAAAAAAAATACCGGTGTTTATTTTAATATTAATTATCACAAATGTTAAAATTAGATATAAATATTTTATAAAAATATCAAAATGTTACTAACACATTTTATATTGGGTATTATAATTTAAAACTCAAAAAGTAGTGTCATAACTCAAAAGGAGAGTCGGTTACCGTTAATTTTTGCATAAATAAAATAATTATTAAACATTGGGTAGGTATATAATAATAAATTAACAGAGTGTTATATAGAAACATTACTGCACGATTTAAAGAAAAATAGTCATTGGATTGTACGGTATTATTCAGTTAATCTATTATATCTCTTAATGAATTATGACCTTCCTTCTAATACGGGCAGATGGATTGACGGAGTATTTCAAACGAATCGACAGTAATGTATTTGATTCAGTGGCGCACGCAGGATTTTTCAATGGGGAGGGCTTGAAAATAAATAAGTAGGTAATCAGTATAGACACAAGATTAGGCATAAAAGTATAAAGTAGGTGCTATTTGAGTGTTCTAATAAAATAGGTACTGTTAAAAATATATATTATAACGTATATATAATACAATATATATATATATATATATATATATATATAGTGGCGTATTTATGGAGAGGGGGTCAGAGGTATTGAAAATTCGTGTAAATATCATTATATTAATGATTGGTTTTCAATATATATTTAGACCCACCCACCAGAAAAAAGTTGAAAATTCGTCACTGTATATTATAAAATATATAACATTGATAATATAAAACATAAAAAAGTAGAATTATACTGACTATGGCGGGGGGGACTCCAGCCCCTTAGCCCCCCCATACGTACGCCCCTGATTTGATTAATTAGGGGAATTCGTAATTATAGTGTGTCTACGGATGATATTAGTATTTGGAGTTAAATTGCATTCGCCTATCACACTATACGTATACACATTCGGTAATAATTTATTTGGTTATTTAATTATTTTCAAACATAAAAAAAACACAGCAACAAGAGGGAACCCGAACGATGGCATGGACGATATTGTGTGAAGTATTTTATGTGTCAACTGAACTTGGTGTAGAACAGGGTTCACGAAGTACCACGAGTGCGATGACCCGCCAAAAACTTCGCAATGTGAAATTTTCGTTCGATTCTTAGACTCGGAGGACAGTTGATCGGAGCAAGCTGTATTCTGACGTGCCTGAAATTTCGGCAGTTTCGATGAAATTTAGTGGAGGAGGTGTTCCTCTGACGATGGATGTGTATTGTAGCCTGGGGACGATGAACTCGGTGTAGAAAACGGGAAACAATGTTTGACTTGTGCGCACTTCGCGGGCATATCAATATTGTGTTAATTCAATCGAATGAATGTAAAAGGTCGCGAATCAAAGTACTGACAGCAACACCGAGTTCGGGTCGGGTAATAGTTGGATAGGCTCCGCTCAGACCGCTACCGCGAAGGGTCAACTTTTGGCTCCGCGGGGTGGGGGGGGGCTATCGGCAAAATATTGTTCGGATCACTCTACATTAGGTACGCGCACTATCGTTATGTCGGTTAAAATGTAATCGGAGCCCGTGACTCATGACGTACGCACGACCTCTCTGTCTTCCGCATTTGGATTATAATTCTATTGGCAAGGGCTGAGATACGTCTATAATATTCGACAACGAACATTTATGTCATAATGGGTTAGGGTTAGGTGATTTATTGTGCGCCAACACATTTTCGTAAGTCGGTGACGCGTCGTGTCTGTCCTGTGCAACGTGTCCGGTGCCGTATTTCCTATTGATATAGAAAATAGCCGTTGCATTTCAATTTTGAACAAATATTTTTTTCTTTTCATATAATATTACATTACCTACTGTCACAGTTACTCGCGAGTGTATATTCGTGTCGTCATAGTATTATTGGTAAAATTATACAAGTGCACAGTACTTAATAGTAGTTACTTTAAAGGAATCCCGATTTAACATAATAATTATGTAACTATAATATTACTTAAATAGTATAGAATTTTAAAATTTCCTTAAAGTTGTCTAATAGAACCCTTTATATACCGGATATGTGACACAATCTTAACTAATTGTACACTATAAATCTATAACGTATGTGCCAATACTAAGTTGCTCCAAATTCTGACCAAATTATATTGTATTTGATTATTTATAATTTATATATAATAAAAATGATTTTTTGATTATATTAATTAATTTATGAAATAAAAAAAAAAACACAAAAAAACACATATTTATATATTATTCATTAAAAAGGTCATTATAGAGAATTCAATAATAGTGTATGCAACTTTAGAACGTGAAAAAAAAATGTATTTATCGTGAATTATTTTTTATCAACTCATTATAGTAATTAGTGCGATAAATTCGAAATCTTAATACTTTAACAGACATAACATAGGCAGTCATATGATATGATTACCATGATAAAATACGTAATGTATTTTTTTTTTCTAAAAACGTTTTTATGTTTTACTCCTAAAAATACATGTATACTTTACTGGATTTTATTCCATAAATAAAATATTTTTTTATTAATATTCTGTTTTAACCTAAAGTATAGTTGATTGAGTACCTAGTAAGATATAACTTATGGGACGTAAATAATTTATCTTTTGTATCATCATTTTGAGACATCTTAAGAGATGACATTTTGACAATATGTATAATAATATACCGGACGTACCGTATGTACCAATTTATAAAATGTTATACATTCCTTTATCGTACAGAATTTTTCTTCATATTTTTTGTTACGTGATAAAAACTGTTTAACATCGTGGAATGTTAGATGGTAAATAACGTGTTTATTTTTTAAATTAAAAACGGAATAACAAATTGTGTAGTACTTTTAACATACAATAAATATATGATTACTGCACAATGTAAGTATGCATGTATCAGCTCGGTTATAAAGGATATTTTATTTGTTTAAACCAAATAAAATAATTTTTTTTTTTATTAATTGGTCCAATCATGTTTCCAATTTATGTGATAAAAATATGAATCAAATAAAATAAGGTTATTTGTATACAATAAAAGTGGGTTCTCAGATGAGGGATGAAAAACGCAGTCAATCATAGATTTTAAGTTATCAGAGAATTATTGATTTTAGAATGATGACATTTTTGCATATACATAGCTACTTATTTTTACAAATTTTTGAGTAGAGAAAAGTTTTAATGGCCTATAGGTATAGAGGATTTTCTTTCTTCTCATAGAAAATGTAATTTAGTTGGTACTTTAAAACTAAAAATAGTTCTTTTTAAAATAAAAATGTATTTCATTAAGATTATTATCACATAATAAAACTCAAAATTCAAGTTTCTTTTCTCTTAAAAATCGAAAATATTTAAATATTCATATACAATTACACTCGTCACGTATTATGAGGCCTTTGAACCATAGCCGTCGATTACAATCATTGTAAATATTATATTATTTTTGTAATTTAATATTAGTTTTATTTTAAAAAGAACAAAATATATCCCCGATATGTCTGTCTATCTGTCTGTTTGTCCATCCGTTCTTTAGAAAGTTGACATGCTATTTAATTGTACATTTTTAAACAAATAATATGAGTTAGAAATTTTAAATTAAAAATAATAATTCTTCTTTTTTATGTATACATTTGAAATTATAAGATATTATTAACTTCGTAACTTCTCAAAAACATTTATAAAATCTATATGGCTAACACTATTTGAATTTTAGATATTTTTACCAAAATACATTTGATATTTAATTCATTTTTTGGATTTTTATATATTTATATAAATATATTTATTATTATTTGTAAACTGTATTATTATATTTTTTGAACATAATAGTAATATTAAATAATAGTTCGAGACTTATTAACTCTAAAGTACAAACTTTGTTAAAGTGGTAATTTCAGGGTGACGGACCTTATAAAATTCTTTAAAATAATTTGCTTTTGTATTTTTCGAGGTTCTAAAAGTTTTCTCGGAAATATAGTACCTAATTCGATTGAACAATAGCAAAGTTTGTTATAAAATCCACCTTTACAGTTATTGACATATACGTTATACCTACGTCTTTTAAGATCAAACAAATTTAATGAAGAAAATTATAAAGCTTACGAGAACGTGTTATCTAAACTATTTTTGAACTATATTGATTAGATAGAGAATAATTGAACTTGTAAAATTGCAATATCATTCAACCAAATACGACGGGTTAGAAAGATGAAACATTTTATCTGTGTACTGTTATTTTTTAATTGTAGTCATATAATACAATGTTATTATTATATGCGGAATAAAGATTAAAAAAATTTAAACACAAATAAAATAAGTTGAATAATATAATTATTCTGAAGGTCAAATAAAAAGTCTGCAATTATTGATAGAAATAACTGCAAATAGGACTATTTGCCCAATATACTTTCAACCATAAATAAAAAAATAACTGTAAGCTACTAAATATTTGATGTTTTAATATATGTATACGGACATCAGGCAAAGAAAAATATGATTTTAAAAGCTTTGACACAACGTTTCTAGATGCATATTCATATTAGTATAGTTGTTAATAATAAATTATTGTGAAAATATAATTTATAATTTTTATAATTAAGAATAATTATTGTATTATTTTTTAACGTACATATATTAATAATTATTATATCATTTGAATTGCATATCAAAATATTATAACAAAATAACTTCTGGATGATAAAAATCATATAAAATGTTATGCATGAAAATGAAAAAAATATTCTCATGACATTTAAATTTTTTATTGTATTTCTAAACGAGTATATATTATATCCCATCACATTTACAACTACCATACCAGACTTGAATTGTGAACTTAATAATCTTGCGTTTAATCCAGGAAAAATGTTCTTTAAGATTAGCATTATTATTTCTTTACTAGTGAAAGCATTATTACGTTGATGAAAAAAGTTTAATTATTTCGTGTACCTATAACTTGTAATATAATATTAAGAACAAACTTTCATAATATTCGTACCCTACTGACTTATATAAGTTATGTATGTTTGTTGTACAGTAAACATGTTAAAATATACTCAATAATATATCCGGAACAGACCATTTTGGCAAGTGATTGATTTCTCATTATTGCAGAGCTCCTAGGATATTGTTACCGATTTTCTATTATAATACAATTTCAGTTTTTTAAATTTATCTTTTATTTACTCTGATTAAATTTCGGCGAAACATATTTTTATTATATTATAATATCATAGAATCGATTTTGCAGAACTCTTAACTACCCTTTTATGTTGGAATTTACTTTGGATATTTTTAAAATAATTTACAGATGATCTATAGGCCCAAAATTTACAAAATTTGGGAATTTTCAATTTTATCTTAATTACTATTCCGCCCAAAGTTGACCGATTTGAAGCATAGTGTAACTTATAGTATATTATTGTTATATAATAATAATAATAATAATAATAATACAGATATAGTAAAAAGTGATTAAGCAACAACTAACCACCCTTAAAATTAAAAAAAAGAACCTTTAAATATAATTTTTTAAATGCCATATTAAGTATCATTGTATAAAAATTCAACATTAATATTTTGATATTGACCTTTTTGTTCTATATGCTAGATATATAAAAAGTATAAATAATGGGAGAATATAAAACGACAGTATAATATATTAAATTACCTCTTTAATGTACCAACCAGAACCAATTTTATATCAAAAAAGTTCTTTACGCCATAAAATTTACTCGACTCCTCTGGTAGAAAAAATATTCATAAAAAATAAATATCATTATATAACCACTAGCTTGCTCAGCTCTCAGCACTCAGTTCAGAAACTAAACTACATAAAATTAACAGTTATTTCCCAAACTCTAACGTGCTCATATTTTCACCTTTATATATAAGGGGAATCGAAGATGGTACTTGATATCTACGACATGTGTTGCTAGAACATTATTGGACGGGAATGTTAATTATCGTTGGCTTTCGCCAGAGACAAATAAAAATTTCGTTAGCTATCTCATTTTCTATATTGGAGTCAAGCCGGGAACCACTTATTCCAAAATACCTATTCATTTTGACCACTAGACCATATTTTGAAAATTAAAATACGGGACAACAATAAAAAAGTGAATATCGTAATAAAATGCCCAATCAAACTCGAAATATTTTCCTAAAAACGTATATATGCATAAAAAAATTACCATTTGTCAATATTTATCAACATTTTTCGTAAATTTTTAAAAAATGAGACTCTACTTCAAAAAACTGTACAAATATTGTATTGTTTAAAGTTTATCGGGACAACAGGACGTAATCCTCAAAAACGGAACGTATAATAACCCTACACTAGATCACAGTCAATCCCCTAATCTAAAACTACTTATTATTTAACTAAACAAAAAAAATATCTTATTAAAAATATTCAAGCAGATATTCCTATGTTGTGTTGGGAATATTAAATTTATCGCTAAAATTATTTAATATAAACCTCCAAAAAAACCAAAGGACTACAGCCAGATATCTATAATATAATTATATTACTTATATAATTAATTTATAAATAACTTTTTCAGAAGAGACATTAAAATTACTTAAAATTTAACGACAAATATATTCAAATTCTTTGGTAAAAAAAGGTAATTAAAATAATATCATGGAGATGTCTGGTTGTTGCACTAATTGACGTCTACAAATTATATGCTTTATTTTTTTTTTTTATATATAATTTAAGTTGAAAAACTGAACTATTATTAAAGGTAGGTATTAAAATAAAAAGTCATAAACTAATAATTAAGATAATTCTAATTGAAAATCAAATTTTAATGTTTATATAATTTATTATGTCATGACACTGCATTATAAACATTTTATTGTTTTAGTTAAAAAGTTAGAATGGCATAGTTTATATGCAATCGTTAATGCACATTAAATATTCGGTTTATATGTGTATTCGGAATTTGGGATTAAATATGAAACCGTATAATCACAAAATAAGTTATTTCATTTATGCATACTATCGTATTGTATTGTATAGAATTTGATAATTTTAAATTCCTTCCTAAAATATTAATCCTCGTTAAATCAGTAACATGCAATTTTTAATCCCGGAGTAAGAGTTAATTTGAATTTTTTTATTTACTTAAAATCTTGTACATTATATTATACCATTGTACATAAGATTATATTATTATATTAAAATGATTTTTTAATATTATTGTTAATGACAATTTTAATATATTTTAAATTTTATTCTAGTTTAAATTGAGATTCCGAACAAAGCGATAAATATAAACCGAAAATGTAGGCAACGGAGATATTCGAAACCTAATAATTTGAAAAAATGGAATCTTAAAAATTCCTTTTCGAAAAACAACAAAAAACTTGCAGAAAAAATAAAAATAATTTAACAATTATTAATTATATTAATATTATATAGGTACCTAATATATATAATTAATAGTTAACAAGTTAAGTTTTGACGTAGGTACTAAATTTACCTAAAACATATGTTACATTTATAAGAACAATAAATTCTTGTTGTTTAGCAAGATTGACAAAATTAAATACATCAAAATTTTAAATTATTAATTTTTGATAAAACAGTCTAATTTACATAAAAATTCATGTTAAAAAAATATAATAAATTTATTTATATAATATTATGCATTATTTCAGTCAACAACATAATTTTATATTATTATATTTTTCTAAATTTATTAAAAAATTATGAGAGTTATTAAAATGTCAATAATTTTACAAAATAAAGTAAAACAATACATTTAAAATATATAAATACAGCATAAAATACCTATTATAATAACAACGCTAAATGTAATCTTAAATTGTTTTTTAATATACCATATTTGAAAGTCAATCATCGATTATGTTAATTAAATCATGTTTATCTTGTTAACGGCCTATAATTCTTAACTAAATATGACATATTTAATAACGCAATTTTTAAAGACTATAATATTCATTATTATTTTATTTATATTCATTATCGTTACCTGTCACACATGATTTGCGTTTCATAAAAGTATACAATCTAAATTAGTTTATCAAGATTAAAGACAAAAATAAAATGCAATATATTTTATACTATAATAATGTGACAAGTTTTAGAATTTCAGTACGAAGTCAGTATACATAATTTAAATGTTATTTGCTATAATATATATGGTGTATTTACTATAAATTTGTTTATATATCAATACTAAATCACAAATATTGCTCATCACTTATAACAAATATTTATTTGAATCTAGAATATTCAGATGTTGTTCATGTGGAAAGTAAATATTTGCCATATTTTCCCCTTTCCAAGTAGGAAAACCTGTATGACAATTAAAAATAACAAATCGGTGCTACGGAATAGTATTAATATATTCATTTTCATTTATTTAGTAGCTTATAATTGTGTTGTATTCATTTTCAGTTAAAACTTATTATGAAATTTTATAAAAATGTAATTGAAAAAAATCAATGAACGCCGGATTAAGAAATTAAAATATTTTATTTTCCAGTATTTAAATGAAATGGTGAAAAACTTAAACTAAATGAAAAATAAAATAGTCACTAACTTATAAAATAAATAAGCAAATTCGTTATATATTGTTTAAACCTTGACTTATTTATTTCAACCACAATCAATATGAATTAACCCCTAAATTAACGTAAATATTTAATGGTTTTCAATGTGATACCTTTAAAAGGTATAAAAGTATAAAGGTATATACACAAATATATCGAAGGTGTATATTTCTAGTATTAACATAAATGTTTGATTAGCTTTTTTTTCTTTTCCAGTTATCATCCAGTGAATAATTGTTTCTGAAAAACTGAAAATCCAAAAACGTGCTACTCAGACTTTCAACTAAAAAGTAAGTACCTACTACAGTGACTATGAAATTATTATGTATAGAAGTAATTTTATTCAATCTATTGCTATGTAGAAATTATCAGTTGTAGTCAATGTAGTCGCTGTAATCAAGATAAAATTCATATTTTAAATCAGCATTAATTTAGGTGAAATAAGTGCCTTTTATAAATTTAATTTTATTGAAATTTTTATTGCTATAATTTTTATTGTTGAATTATAAATATTTGGTTTCACTTTAAATTACCAATTTAAATATACAAATTAGAGGATTTGTTAGAAAATCAATAATAAAACCATTCTAAAAATATTAATAATTTATTTGTAATAAAGGAAAATTTTATATTATAATTTATGTAATATAAATACCAGATCTTAATCTCAACAATTGAACACAGAATATAAATTTTAGATTGAAAATGACCAAATTTAACTAAGAAAGTTATCTCGTCTATAAATTTAGTTGTAGTTAAATTCATTCTAATATAAGAATATTAGCGAAATTGTAATATAAATTTAATTTAATTATCTTCAGAAATTAGTTTACTTTTTCTAGATAATATTTTTACGTTTAAGTTCATTCGTAAATTAACTTATATACATAATATAGTTTTTCAAACTTTATTTTTATTAATTTTACCTTAAAAATAATTATTATTAGATATCATTGTTTGTACATACTGTTTTATTTTAATTATTTTATTAAATAGCAGTAAAAATTTTCAAAAATAACATACAAACGAAATGTTGGCAATTAATATATCTTTAAAAATAATGTTTATCATAAAATAATTGTTGAAATTTATGAAGTAAAATTTACAACTAAATTTTGTAACAAATGCACAAGTGTATTTGAGTATAAATTAAGGTTTATTCAAACAAAAAAATTACTTGATTCATGGTTCTTCATTAATTTGAACTTGTTAATTATATATATTAGGCCTGAAAGATTATTACTTATTATAATTTAAGTTTATTATCTCGGTACATGATTTTATTATAAAATGACTAATAACATGAATATTTTTATATTCAACCATAAATATGTACATTATATCCTCAAATTTATATTTTTACTATCAAATAAAATTATATTTTTCTTTAATACTAGACTGATATTTATAATCTCAATATTCAATATCACGATATAATATGATTTAATGTCTATCATGTTGTTCAATAGTAATAGGAGTTAGAAAAAAGAGAACATAATATGTTATGTTTAATAATAAGTAGGTAGGTATAGCATATATACATATATTTTTATAAATGTGACCACGTGTGCTTACCGTTCTATCTCCCCCGAGGTTTGTGTTTTAAAAAATCGTATCATATAAATAAAATATAGGTATATTCATTATAAGTAATAATAATGACATAATAATATATTTAGTTTTTAAATTGTTTGTAATGCCTATTTTTTTTTTCAGGGTATGGTTTACTTTAGTATTTAAGCGAATTAAATATATAATAAGTTTGTAAAAATAAATTCTAAAAAAATTGCATGGGGAAAAAATACACTTTATTTATTTATATTTTATTTGATGATAAAAATTCATGAAATTATTTTTGTATATTTATAATTGAAAATATTTCTAATAGAAAAAAATGTATTTATTTGTCAACATGTATGAACAAATTGTTAGTGTTTTTTTATTAAATTTTTCGATGTATTTATTCTAAATAATATTATGTTTTAAAACGTATAAAAAAAAAAACTCGCAATCGCAAGTATAACTTTACTTACATAAAAAATAATATCTAGTAGTATTAATATAAAATACATTATGTATTACATATCATCTATACGTTGAAAATGTTAAGTAATTGTTAATCTCAATATTGTTTTATTTATTGAACTGAAATATAAAATATAATAATACTTATACTTACAGCACAAGTGAATAAATAACATTTTAAAAATAAATACACAGGCATATAACATCTCTTTGAAGTATTCGTTGAACACAATACTTTATTTGTCTTCATAAATAATTCTAATATAGTATCAAAAGAAGTAAATAGAAACGTTTCTGAGTTGAAAATAATTATAATATAAAAATAAAAGACTTAATTAATGAAGAATTAACTTTTTAAATATTATACATATTGGTTAAGTTTACATTTTCAATATAATGTACTCATTTTGCTTCTGCTAAAATACTTAAAGATATTGAAACTAATATTGTCCAAAATTAATTGAAAAATAATAAAATATAAACTTTTTACTAATTTAGGACAATAAAAATTTTTGAAAATTGTAAGAGGGGATTAAAAAGTTTGTTAATGTAAATATTATATACAGATAGAAAAATTTCTTTCAAAAGTCGCAAATAAACAAAAAAATAGAAGGTTTCACAAATTATAAAAAACGGGATAAAAATCGTGTTTCAAGTTGGTCATTGGTCACTCTAGACTAAGTGAAGAATTATATAAAAATAATAATTGTATATTATTCAAAAAACATGGACGATACTCAAAGCGGAAAGAAAAAGGATTGAAGCATTTGAAACATGGTGTTGGAGAAGAACACTGAAAATTCCTTGGACAGAGAGAGTTAAAAATGAGGAAGTATACCTAAGAATGAATGAACAGAAAACAATATGGAAGACAATCAGAGAAAGGAGGAAAAAATGGATCGGACATATTATGAGAAACAATGAATGGATAACGACAATAATAGAAGGAAAGATAGAAGGAAAAGCTGAAAGAGGTAGACCAAGAACACCATTTATGAAACAAATCATTTAAGACATAGGGAAAACCAATTATAAGATACTAAAAGTAACTGTGATGGATAGGGACAAGTGGAGAGCCATCGAAATCATTTAACCAATCTGTGGATTGAAAAAAAAAAAAAAAATATATATATTATATATTATCGCTAAAAAGAATCAGATATGGTTTAAATTTTCAAGTATGTTATAACATTTAGACCACACGCAAAAATGTTACGTATACAAATAATATGTAACTTGATGATATTTAAAAGAGAAAAATGCTAACTATATAATTAAAGAAATTACCCCCACTAAAATATTTAAATTTCAGATTATAGAGACATTAGGTTTAAATCAGTATCCATATATTCGTTTGAGTGTTAAGTTGTGAACAGTTCTCCGGAGTTTTTCAAGTGTTTTTAAAAATTGCCGGTTCAATTGCATAAAATGCTTCCATTTACAAGAAACAGACAGCCATACAAATATGTGCCACCAACAACACCCAGCAATCTCATTGATTCAACGACCTTTTGTTTTGGACTTTACCGATCGTAAGTTTGTACATATTGGACTAGATCCTACAGATGAATTTAATGTTGCGGTACATATATTAACTTCTTCGCGACACATTTCCATTTCACCCAGATTTTTGACACGGATTTATTTACTTATGGGTAATATTCTATCAATCATTCTCGACTCTCCTGAGAAAACTAAAGAAAATATATTCCTCATGGATGAAACTATTAAATTATCTGAAATGGTATATCGCGGTCAAAATGTACTCGTGATCGAATCACTAATTAAAGATGGATGTCAGTTCGTGTTTGGCCACCGTAGAGACCACGCGTGTGTACCTTATCGCTCTCCGCTTTATTAGCTCCCGATAGCAGTATCTACAGTCCTTACACCGCGTTGTACTGCGACCGTCGTAATAGTTGGTAATGTATATTTAGCATATTATATAACTTCACCTAAACCAATCCAAAACGTATACCTACTTATCCCACTATGGGGGATAAAAATGACAAACACCTTTTTTTAAAACGTTCCACTACAAACATCTCATCAAAATTTAATACATCTAAGACAAAATCAAGTTCTATTAAGACCTCGATCCAATCCACCAATACTTCAAATACTCATAATAATATCTCAAATCTACCGATTAGCACCAACAAAAGTCAAACAAAACATGATACAACAAAAACCTTTGCTGAAACAACATCTAATTCCCTATTTCCAAAAAAAGACCAATCTATAATTTTCAACACAATCGAAGGCATTCCATAAATCGAATATATTAACGTATTAAGCACACTTACCAATCCAGTAGATATTTTATTTACATCGATAATATCGAATAATCGCTTTTGCGTATACTTCGTTAATAAAAATATTTCCAATGACTTAATCGACCAAAACCCAACGATAACTGTAAACAACCACACTATATTCATCCGAAAACTGGTAAATCAATCAAAACGTATAATCTTATCAAATTTATCGCCCATTATACCTCATACATATATCACCAATGCACTAAATAACATAGGAATTAACACTCTCACACCGATTACCTTCGTGAAAGCTGGATTTTCCACAGACACTTTATCGCACATAATTAGTTTTAGAAGACAAACATATTAAACACGAAGATATTTCTAAATTACCTGGTTCAATATTAATTAATTTTGAAGATGATAAATATCGTATATTTCTTACCGACGACACACTTACATGCTATTTATGCAAACGAACGGGGTATACCTCGGTACATTGCAAAAACACAACACCAAATCCAGATAACCAAAATAACAACTTAATCTCAAACCCATCCCAAACCTTACAATCTACTACCGACCTTCTTAATATGGAAACCAATCAAAACGTTATAAATAACAATAAAGGTTCTAAAAAGGCCAGTCTCGAAGAAAAAACACCTAAACAAAAAACACCACAACCTATAACCGAAAATAAACATAACAATATAAACAATAATAAACGTCCAGCACCATCGTCTTCCACATCGCTTCTGTCGACGTCCCTCTCACTAAACTCAGAAATAGATAATATCCCAGAACCTCTAATTTCAAATATAGTTAATTCTGAAACAAAACAAGAAAAGAAAAAAGTCAAAGTTAGTTCTCGGTCAAACTCTTTGAATAATATCGATCTGTTAAACGAAGTATTAGAATCTGCAAAACAAGTTTTCATTGACAATCTAGAATTTAAAATCAATTATCACCATTTTAAAGCGATTATTGAAAATTCTCAAAACTGTAATGATACACTTTCTCTATGTCTAAATTATAATATAAAACCTCAAAGTCTCATTCAAATCATCGAACTCACATATCCTAAAGAATAAATCGATAAAAAACCGTTTGACAAGATTATCAAATGCACTATTCCAATTGGATAAACAAGATCACGATTTTCATGAAAAACCCGATAAAAACATACTGCAATAAATATTCATGTATAATATAAATAAATATCCCTTAACTCATAAAATTTGATACAATATAAAACATGACACAAAACATAAATATATTACAATGGAACCTAAATGGTTTCTTCAAAAAATACAACGAACTACAACTTATTATACAAAATCAAAAACCCAATATAATTTGTCTGCGAGAAACTAATTTCAACGATAAACTTATCGGAAAAATTCCAAATTTTATTAATTATAGTAAAAATCGTACAAACGCTCTTCGTTCTAGAGGTGGCGTCGCCATATATATATTAGAAAATTTTTATAGTAAACAAATCCCTCTCAACTCCAATCTCTAAGCAATAGTGATAAAAGTTAATGGAAAAGAAATATTTACAATTTGCAATATTTATATACCAAACCAAACCTGTTTCAATAAAAATGACATACTTTCAATCATTAAACAGTTACCTTCTCATTACATTATTACTGGTGACTTCAATAGTCATAATATAATATGGGGTTCTCTATCAACTGACAATCGCGGTAAATAAATCGAAGAAATTCTAAAAGATGATAACATAACTCTTTTAAATACTGGTGAAAATACTCGACTCAATCCCTATAATGGTAATTTTTCGGCCATTGATTTATCCTTCTCTAATGCAGCTTTGGCTCAACGTCTTTCCTGGATCGTTGACTCTCAAATATACAGTAGTGACCACTTTCCTATTTTTATTTCAATAATTCCAAGGCAAAATGAATTTAGAAATAATATTCGTCCAAGATGGAACCTCAAAAATCCCAATTGGAATTTATATACTGATATGCTAGAAAAAGAAATACAAATATTGAGCTCAACAAGCATCTATTCCACTCCAGAACAATTAGTAGAAAATTTCACAAACATAATAATCAACACAGCCGAAAAAACAATTGGGAAAAGTTCTCATTATCTCAAACCTCACGTACCATGGTGGAACGAACTTATTAAAATATCCATAAAACAAAAAAATTCCGCACTCAACAAATATAAAAAAACCAAAAATATTGACGACTTTATTATTTTTAAAAAACTTAGGGCCAAAACCAAGTACCTAATTAAAAAAAGCAAAACACTTTCGTAGCAAGAATTTACCTCCAAATTAAACTTAACTGTTGATCCTCCCAGTGTTTGGAACAAAATTTAATCTCTAAAAGGTCTAAAGTGTAATAATCAAATCAACTTATTAGATAGTGAAACTAAAACAACAATACCACCATCTGAAATACCAAGACGATTCGGCGAATATTTTCAAAAAAAACTCCAATAACACAAATTTTAATACAGAATTCAAAAAAAAAAAAAATATTTTACCGAAAACATTGAATTTTTCTCCGAAGTTAACCAAAATGATCATACACAAATTCAACTCAACGAAGGTATTACAATTAACGAACTATTACATTCTCTGAAGAAATGCAAAAGCAAAAGTACTGGCCCCGACAATATACCGTACCTATTTTTACACCATTTACCACCAAATGGTAAAACATTCCTATGTTACATATATAATGTTTTATGAAAAAATAATTTTTTTTCAGAAAATTGGAGAAATAGTCGAATTATTCCTATTCCAAAACCAAACAAAAATAAATTTCAAGTAGAGGATTATCGCCCAATATCTCTATTAAACAATATATGCAAATTATTAGAAAAAATAGTTAACTATAGACTAATTTGGTATCTTGAAAAAATCAACTATCTTGCAACCTACCAAAATGGATTTAGAAAGTCTAAATCAACTATTGATAACTTAATTTACATACAAACTGAAATTAACAGCGCATTCTCCGAAAATCAATCGATGGGCCTGATTAGCCTGGACATAGAAAAAGCTTATAATTGCACATGGAAACACAGAATTATATCAAAACTACACCCAATATTATGTCATGGTAATCTATTAAATTTCATTATTAATTTCTTACAAATAAGAACTTTTATAGGGAACACTACATCTGATACATACACACAAGAAAATGGTATACCTCAGGGGTCAAGCTTATCTGTCTCACTGTTTTTGGTCGCTATAAATGATATCAGTCATACAATACAAAACCCAACCAAATACACATTATTCGCCGACGATCTAATTATTTTTTTCAGAAGTAAGCACACAAGTACAGTCCAATTTTTTCTCCAAGAAACTATAAATAATATTTCTAAATGGTCTAATGAAACTAGTTTTATCATTTCTCCTAGAAAATCCTAAAGCATTTATTTTACTAAAAATAAAAAACCTATTGAACCGAAATTTAAAATAAATGGATTAGAAATCCCAAATAAAAATAAAATAAAAATCCTTGGTATAATATTTGATAAAAAATTTACATGGGTTCCACACATAAAAAGCCTAAAAAAAAGATACCACACAAAGAATTAACATTATAAAAATAGTAGCCCATACTACTTGGGGATCGGAAACTAAATTACTTATACAATTATACAAATCTTTCATACAATCCAAATTAGAATACGGTGCCGAAATATATGCTTCAGCAAAAAAAAAAAAACAATACTATAAACATTAGATCCAGTACATAATACCAGCCTTCGATTAGCTATGGGAGCATTTAAATCTAGTCCCGTCGAAAGCATCTATGTAATCGCCAATGAACCACTACTTTGGATCAGAAGAGTGGAAATTGCTCTCCTTTTCGCAGCAAAAAAACATAGAACCAATACAGACCCATTAATCCGTGACCATATAAAATTAATCGTCAATAAGTTCCAATCAAATTTTCAAATATTATTAAATACTCTGGTATTCAAAGACCCCCATGGACCAACAAAACAAACGTAATCACTGAACTAACTACATTAAAAAAAAATTCAACAGCTCCAGAAATTTACTTAAACCATTTTCGGGAATTAATAAGTAATTTATATGGACAATATATATACACAGATGCAACCAAATGTGACCAAGGAGTTGGTATTTTAATCATTTATAACAATTGTCCAATCACCTATAACCTATCCGACCAATGTTCAATATACACCGCCGAAGCTTTAGCAATTATCACTGCCCTCAAATACATAAAAAACTTATCCGATCAAAATTATTATATTCTCTCTGACTCACTAAGCACCATAAACAGCATTAAAAATACTTTTAACCTTAATGATATTTCTACAAAATTAATAAATAAACTACACAAATTAGAAACCTCCAACAAAAATATAAAATGTATTTAGATACCAGGACACTGTGGAATACATGGAAATGAAGAAGCCGACAAACATGCCAAAAAAGCAGCAATGTCAATAGAAACTCCTAAACTAAATCTGACTACTTTCACTGATCAAAAGAAAATGATAAAAATCGTCGCCACCAATATTTGGCAAGAACACGGGAAAAATCAAATCAACAAATTACGTGAAATCAAACAAAACATACTACAATGGCAATCCACCAAAAAATCAAGAAAAGAAAAAATCATTATTAACCGAATTCGAATTGGACACACTCGACTAACCAATGGCTATTTCATGGAAAACGGAGAACCACCAAACTATCCTTCATGTGGCGTAGCCCTGACAATCAAACATGTACTGACAGAGTGCCTACAGTTTCGGGAATTCCGGGTAAAATATCATCTATCTACGAACCTCTACGAAATAGTTGGCCCAAACCCTGATGCCATCCAAAACCTCTACATGTTTCTCAAGAGGTCCAAACTTGACAAACACATATAAAAACTATCACCATAACAATATTGTATTTGTACATAACATATCACTGTATATAATTATTAGAATCTATTGTTTACCATATATATAAAAAAAAAAATGTAATGTAAATATACTATGTATATATTATTAGTTTATATATTATTATATATAATATTGGTGAAATTAAATCAAAAATATGTTTTGATAGCAGTGGTGCACAATAATCTCTTTCATAATACGATTTTTGAAAATCTGTATACGATTTATACAATACCGTAGTTAATTTTTCTGAAAAATCGGCTTGGAAATCTTCGTAAGGGTACACCTCGGAGTTTAAGTGAATCTTAAGGTTTTTTAAGTTGCAGCTATCAAATTGTCCAGAATGTTTAAGCAAATTATTTTACGATCTGTTTGAAAACCTATTATCGCAAATCTAGGTTTTTCTAATAAACTGCTTGATTTAACTGTCCACGAATGACAAGTATTTTGAGGGAGAATGGGATACTCACAAAGATCCCAACTTCTATATGCACATGAAATCGGTTTTTTTGAGTCCAATATTTATAGCAATTTCAATTTTTCTCTATCGTTAACTCTAATAATAGGACTTTTCCATAGTACTTTATTTAGAGTAATTGTTACTTTTTTATTTTTGGTAATGTTTTCGACAACTGCAAAGCCACTCACATTTAACACATCTAAATCTGTTGATGAGCAGTTTAAAACGAGTTGTTGATTGCAATTGAGTAATTTTTTTTTATAATCTTCACATAAACCAAATAAATGTTTTAGCAGGATACAGCCAGAAAACTTTTTATTTTTCATACAATTTTTATTTACTTCGGTGCTCAAATCATTGCTCCATCATGTATTCTGTAGTACATGTAAATCGTTGTTAGTATATGAGCAGTATCCTTTTAAATCCCGATAATATACCAGGATACTTTAACTTTTGTATTTCTCTGCCATTTATTTCATATCTCATTTCGGAAAAGAGAAATACTAGGCCATTGTTTGTAAAATTGAATGCACCTATTCCTTGTCCCACATCTTTTAGTGTATTTACATTTCCCTCAATATAAATATACTTTTACACGTAGAGTATATGCTTCTATATTTTAACCAGATATTCTAATCTCATCGTTATTTGAAAAAGCTTTGTTTGAGTATGGTTGAAATGAATGATATTGCATTTGTGTTATTTTACAATCATTCACATAACCTTCACCAACATTCAGATACATATCATCCATGGTTTTAAAGTACATTTAACGACCGCAGAAATTATATATTGTTCTTGTTAGTTTTATGAATGACTTTTGTGTTGAATTATCAGATTTTATTTTTGAACTAACGATTTTCGTTGTTGTAGCCTTATATACACTTCCAAATTTAAGGCCTATGTTTGTTTCTTATTTGTAAACGAATCGTGATTGGTTGTTCACGTAAATTTTTTAAATTATCATCTTGATCTTTTAAAACTATATCCACTTTACTCACTGTAGTAGAATATAGGGAGTAATACACCAATTGTTTAGGAACCTCAATGATTTTATATCCAGGTGGTACAGAGGGGTAAAATTCATATATAGTGTGACTTGACTCGCCGTCGTTGAATGAAACCGAAATCAATTTACATTCTACTTTTATAGAATTTACTTTTATTATATTAACTATTTTATCAGATTCATGCAAGTCGCCTGCCGTGTATATTTTATTTTCAAAACCCAACAGCTTAGATATTTTATTCTCGACTGTAAAATCTATATCATGGCTGTCATAACAGTCTCCAAATTATTTAATTCCTATACTCCTGTAGGAATATTTATATTATTATTTTTCTTAAAATTTATAGTATTACAGCCAGGTTCTATGTTTGGTATTGAATTACTCGTTTGTAAACTTAATAAACACAACTGGGTTGTTTCTTTGACTTCCAGAGGTGGAAAAATGTTACATCATAATTCACTAGAGTTTCCGTTTAACTTTACCGTATACATGTTAAAAATTTCAAACACAAATTTCCACAATTTGTTGTGTTATATTTCTGATGCCTTGAATAGTTATATTCCACGTTGCAACCATTAAAATAATCTTGTAATTCTAATGGTGGTGTTAAATTACCAAAACTATCATAATAATTTACTTTTTTCCCAATTTTTTTATACTCTACTCAATGAGAACCATATCCATTTTTCGTATCCAAGTTGATTATTGCCCATTCTTTAAATTTCGCTCGAGAAGCAACTTATCTCTTGAAAATACACCGATAAAATGGAGAATATTCAACATGCAAGCATATTTTATAATCTCATAGTTGTATAGTGCTCTATTGGGTAACGTTAATATTAGTTTTATGACTTTTTTTGGTTTTCTTGGTTTTTTTAGTCTTTTTGGTCTTTTTGATTTTTTAACCTTTTTCGATGTTCCGGCACCTTTGTGTTTAATTCGTTGCCTTTTTGAACAGTATACGATCCACCTTTAAACGATGTTAGATATAGTCCATTTCCTAAATGTGATGGTGTTGTTCTGTTGAATTATTTTGCTGTCTTTACTACATTAGCTATACCACCGGCTAACGAACCCAACGTCGAAAGTCCAACAAATATAGGAATTAGCGATATTACACCGCCTACTTTAGGTATCGTAATAACTCTGGGTGTTAGAATTTTTTTTATTATTTTTACGAAATATCCTTCTTACAGCAGTAACACATTTAGTTGCTGATTGCATTAAATTTTTCCCATCTATACTTTTCTTTAAAGTATTTCTGGCTGCTTTAATAGCAGCTTTAAATCCGTAACCTTCACCGATTTTATGTTTTATCTTCATCGCATCGGTCACTCCCCAAGCTGATGCCTTTTCTCTTAAATTAGAATCTTTTGATTTACCCTACTCCCAAGCTCGATTTTGTAATATATAATCGGCTTTATTACCATATGTTTTAGAGTTGTTGCGATCGTAGTCTATATCGTGTTCTCTATACGCCATGTCTAATTGGTTAATACCTTTATTACCATGACCTAAACGTTTTTTTTTTTAAATTAGTATCCGGTCCAAAATATTGGTAACCTGGTAAATGAAGTTCAAACGGAAGTTTATTTATAACAGAGTTAATAAGACTGGAGCCTTTATTCGTGTTTCTCCTCCGAATGCAAGACATCGTGTGATGTAAATGTAAAAATTATCGTGGTATTTATACTAAAATGAAATTCATCAAACAAAAACAAAAGCTCCCAATTTATAACATCGACACACCTGATACGTTAAAATCTAGACATAGAGAACTTTTGCAAATTCGGTTAGATCGTTAATCTTGGGTAGTTTGGGTTATGAAAAAACAAATTTAATATATTTTACCTATGTTAGTTCATGAAAACGGACTAAGATTTTAAAACGTATACATATATTCTAAAACGTTGGAACAACTCAAATACAAATTATTAAAACGTATTATTAATAAAATTTAAGGTGTTAATATCTACACATTTTTTGATAATGATGCGGTTATATCACCTGAAAAAGTATTACCCAACTCTGTGTTTATTATGGATGATATTATTGGTGAACATCAAAACAAAATAAGACAATATTTTTCCCGAGGAATACACAATAAAATAAATATATTTTATTTAGCACAGAGTAATTCAAAAGTACCCAAACAGTTAATACGTGATAACGCAAATTTAATTGTGCTATTTAAACATGACGAAACCAATTTAAAACATGTAAATAACGAACACTGTTCCGGAGATATAAATTGAATAGAGTTTAAAATTGTTTGTGTAACGTGTTGAAATTGTATGAAATCCTCATTTGTTGTTATATGCAAAGGCAATGAACGTGATAATGGAGGTTATAGTTTAGGATTTGATACATTTGTTGTTATATAAAGTATTGTTTTACAAGTTTCGGTATCATTTGTAGTTTAATAATGTATGAGTATAATTCAGTATTAAACGAGATAGTTAAAGCTAAAGAAAATATTAAAAGAAAATTGTTAGCATTAAAAAATGGCAAAGCTAATGTTTAATCATTAGTTGCACATATGTTAAAACCCCTTATAGAACCATTGATTGAAATTTCAAAGAAAAATAATAACCTGGATATAAATTCTTCATTACAAAAAAATACTTATAAAAAAGAAGATCAAACACACGATTTGGTTAATAATATACCAGACGAAGATCATACATACGATTCGGTTAAAGCTAATATTGTATAATAGTTGGATTAAAGCAAGTGAGATTAAAAATTAACTTGAGTCATATTTCAAACATGAACGTGTTTGGTAGTTCTGTGGTTGAAGAAACAAAAATAAAATCGTTACCCATTTTGAAATAATCAACAAAAGTCTTGAAACGAAACAAAATATGTTAAACCTTGTAGATGCTCAAGAAAATAAGATTAAAAAGTTAAAAGAAATAATACAACATTTGAGAACACTGTAGAATTGTGAGAAAAAATAAAGTAAATTACCAACCTTGAAAAAAGAATTACTTTAAATCTGAATCTTAATATATATATTAACTAAATTCGAACATTGTATTCAGTTTAAATAAAACTGTTGACTAAATAAGTCGTACAATGTCGTCGGAAATTTTGGATATACTCGTACAATGCGTTCTAGGAATAGACTCCAAGTACCTTATTAAGGAATTGTCTGTTATTGATACTGAAACTTATTCAACCCAACACTGGATTTTCAAACACGACAAAAGCACACAGGACGCTAAGAATTGAAGGACAAATACATGGTTTGAGCATTTTTATCTTGATCTATCTTTAGAATATGGAGATGTCGAGTATGAAGAAATTGGAAAAAATTAAAACTCCATGAAATTCGATTAAATTTACGTAAAAGGCGACCAGAAACAAAAAATGATCAGTGAAATTGTTCCACATAACATGGTTATCAACATTGAAGATTTAGGATGTCTACGTTTGAACCAATTATGTGCAGAAGGAAATTTCCAATGCTGTATTTTAACATTTTAATTTAAACCCTAAGCATTGTACATTTTATAGAATGTTTGCATTACGTAAATGGATTAATTATAATACTTAAATATTTATATGTATTCTTTTTTTTTTTTTATGAGAAAAGATAATTTATATATTGAATAAATTTATATATATATATATATATATATTATATATGTATATAATAAGTTATAATAATTTTATAATGATAATCGACATAAAATATACAAAACAAAATATAAAATTACAACTCCCAAGTTTCCAGTTGATAGGTTTCTAACTCTGTAGTAATCTCGGCTGCTATTAATGCACTAAAACCTAATATAAAAAATGACATTTTTAGTATATTCGTGTTATAACACTATTTATAGTTTATCTTACTTAATTTTAAATGTCCATGAGTATGCTAGAGTATGTACATGATCGTCAAACACATACCTCTTATCGTCATATCTGTTAAGTGCCAATTTAGTGGATGAAATAGTTTTCACTTTATGTTTAAAAGAACGGAAAGTTTTCATTTCTTTGTATGCTGTATAATCTTTAGATGTCACTTTATCTACGACGCCGTTAAATAAACATTTTTTATAATCCTCGATTGACATATGATTCTTTACAGCAGTTTTATCAATTCCTTTTGCCTTGATCGTCTCTTTTCCACCCATATTAAATCCATATGATTTCGCTCGTAACGACACCTGCTCCGTAATTGTCATACCTTTACTCTCATCAATAAACATACCAGGAACTTTTTTACCAGACGTTGCATAACATAAATGTGATGGTGACATGTTCGACGTGTCCAATTTATACATAAGCCCGGCCTTGTTTATAACATCTGTGTAGAAATCTTTGGTTTTTATGAAGTACATTAACGAATCTAAAACATTTTTTTCATTAGTAAGAAATAATCAAACATGTTTAAATAATAAACCTGTATCCATGTATAATAGCTCTATGTCACTATTGTAATATTTTTTTATTGTGTTGTAATGAAAATGGTACATTAATGTTTTACTAATATCCAAAACACTAAATCCAATAGCTAATGGTTTGTCAAATGTAATTACTTACATATGTAAATGTATGGCGACCAGCTTATCATTATAAATTGTCCTACTAAACTAGATGCATTTTCATTCGATGTCTAATATTCTCCATCGTTTTACCTATAAATGATAAATAATATTAATAATAATATCCATAATAATAAAAATAACAACATACCAAATACCGTATTGTTCATCAATTTAAAAAAAAATCCTTTTTAAATTCATTCGTCGCATTCTTCCGCATATCAGTATTCAAATTAATATTATCAGCTAACCACGTTGTCTGTCTAAAATGAATTACTCTATGTACCTTTTCAGTAACAACCCCGCCTCAAGAACCTGCTTCAATATCAAGTAATGTACTAAAAAATTATTTTTTAAATTTAGCGTAACCATTATTTTAGGAAATTTGCCATTTGGTGGGATTCCTTTCTCAGACAGATATGGAAAATAATTGTGTGAATCGTGAAGATTTTATGGATACAATACATCAACTTCCAAAACACATCCGATCTCGGAATTTTCATCTAAATCTTCTAAAATTAATAAAATATTATCTAAACTTAAATTCTCCACTCCAAGCCATTTAAAACCATCCAAGAGCAGACGTTGTTGTATAGCTCATCCATAACTATAAAAAAATAAAATAAAATATTGTATAAAACAATTATTACCTTAAAGTTAAGACAATACTCACAGATTAGTTGCATTCGGATAAATAATCCAGGTTTCAGGCTTCCTGGGGTCATAATTTTCAATTGTGTGATTATTGGTTTTGGAATAACGTTTCACAGCTCGAGTTATTCCCCCTCTAATCCCACTTTCGAACATTAACAATATGTCAGTATCATGTAAAAATTCTAGTTCAACTTTGGTATGTTTCAACATACAATCGAATGATATTCCAGGTGCTGTATAGTAGTAACAAGGAACAAGACCATATATTGTTAGGCACAGGTCTCTAAATGACTCAAGTATATCGCATAATAATAAAACATCTAATTTCAAAAATGCATCAGAATAATCCCCAAGCGTTTTACAAATTAAAATGTTTCCATATATTCTGTGCATGTATATAATCATTTTCGGTTATGTTTTTTTCAGTTAGATGACTATAAAAATGTTCAATATCAGGTAATTTGATTTCGATAAATTTTTCCCATGAGTCAGTATATTCATAAGGATATACTCCTTTCCTTATTATCAATTCCAGATTACTATTAGGAAACTTTTTCAATGTTTCATGAAATTTATTTTTCTCCAAGTTGTTCACTAGATTTTCTAAACTAGAAGCCATAAATCTTAGAGTGTCAATAAATCTAATAGTAAACTTCAGGCTTATGTATTTGAAAAAAGAAATGAACTTTTCCTCAATATGTGGTATCGCACTTATAGTTTATGCATCATAACCCGACTCTGTTATAATAAAATTCGCATCGTAATTGGACAGATTATGAAAGTAATAAGGTACAAATTTAGTACTTTTTAATTTCATGTTGCAATTGTTGCAAATAGTTTGATGGTATTCTCCATTAAGATGATTGTGATCTCTGACGGGATAGTTGAACGCATTAAATTTACTCTCACACAAGGTACAGCGACCTTTGCTTAAAACAATATAATGATTCATATTATCACAGATGTGAGTTTTATAGGTATATTAGTTTTATACAAACACTCAATTTTTCGTGTAACAGCTACAATTTCTTCCAAATGTCGTATTGCGACATCTTTTTTGTACTATGTTTGTCTCCTCTTACTAATACTGGTTTTGTAGGAATTTGATACTTTTTCAATAATTTAACCGGTACGTTACACATTTTTAAGTAAAAACAGAAACTCATAGGAATATGTTCCTGTAAAATTCGTGTTGCACTGTTATTATCGGTATTCAGAGTAAATTTAATAAGTAGACATTCAAAATCTGCATATATTGCAATGGAAAGTCGTACAGAGTTTTTAAAATTTTTGAATTTCAAAAATGAATTTGGTTTTGGCATTTCATGTAATACTGGCTTATTTTTATTACATTTTATTTTATGTCGCTTTAATCTTTCTTCTCCACTAGACTGACCATTTATGATAGATGTTTTACTATAACTTTTAAAACATCTACGACAAATTACAATGGATTTATTGTATGCATTAATTTGTGGACTGATAAGACGCAATAAATTAGTTATATAATAAGAGTGCTGCTTTCCTTCAATATTAAAGATAAGTAATAAATCAAAATGGTCTTCTAACTCATCATCACATACTTTGTATGGGACTATTATATATTCTATCGTCGATTTTTTCTTCCTATATAATTTTGGTTTTTTTACTTTAATTTTTCTAGTCTTTGGACCTTTTTTAATTCCATACACATTTATTGAAACTTAAACAACCGTTGAATTCGTTTAAAAACTTAATATATGAGTTTTCATTATTAATATTTTTCAAAAAAATAGTCCGGACAAATTACATTAAAAGACGATTTTAAATGCACCATTCTAGGGTTAGTCACCTTATCCATTCGGTTTTCTTTCTTTAATCTTTTAGATGAAATTATACCTATTGTAAAATATTATTTCTATTTAAATGATTTATGTTTCCCTATATAGATCTATATTAACATTTTACCTTGATTATTATCAGTATCCGTACAAATGTCCATGTCAGAATTAATAAATAGAAATTTAGAGAATATAATTAGAAAATGTATTAATTTTTTTAATCAAATTATTATGAGTATTTACGTTGATTTGAAGTACCATTCGACACACATCCCAGAAGCTATTTGTAACATTGGTTGAATATTTTCACTATCAATTTCTATAAATAATAATTTATAGGTACATAACAAATTGTCAATATTTATGTACACAAAGGTGGACATTTATAAAACATCCAATTAAATTAATACATATTTTTAACTTGCCCATCTAAATAATATATAATTATTTTTATCCGAAATTTAAAAAAACCTAGTTCGATTTATTATTATGTTACCATTTAAATTATTAATTTTAACAATCAGTTATTAGATAAATAGTATTTGAACATAAGATATTAAATATTCATCACAATTTTATTAATACAGTGGAGGTAAAACCGTATAATTATAAATATGTTAAAATGGAGGTAAGGCAGTTATTTTATTGTAGAGGTACGGATGGCGGTAAAACAGTTGTGACTGTACGAGATATACGTCGCGTCATAATACGGCGGCGGCGACAGTAGCTGGGAGGGCGGTATTCGTAATGAACACAGCTTCAGCGATGGGATCAGCGGTAAAAATAGTGGTGAAGGGGGAGGGGGTATAAAACTGTCGATCGGCTAATGTATTCGGCAATGAGCCGTTAAATTAACTTGTCCATCTTTAATAACAGAAATGTATAATTTGTTTTAAATATTTCTATCCTAACATAGACAAATCTTACCTGAGTTTCTCCAAATTGAATCGGCGCTTTCCATACCTTCTATCAGAAAAACTAACTCATTATTAGTATCTTTAAATTGACTGCCATCTTCATGTTGTATCGAGATTGTACCTATTTTATTAAAATATTTTGTCATATGGTATAGCATGTATGAATCTTAAATAATTAATTTCACATACCATGATTCGAATGACCGGCTGATATGTTTGGTGAAATTTCAACAAATTTCGAAGTTTTTTAGAGTTCACATTGAATATATCTATCAAATACATTAAAAAATATATATATTATATACGGGAAAATAAAAATAAATATTTTCAAAACTTACGGTGAATATTTTTTTGGTGTCGTTTAAGATTGGTTTTCAAACTAAAAGTTAATTTACACGTAGAACATTTAAATCTATTACCACCGTGTGTTCTTTTATGTATGTTTAGATTATCCCTACAAGAAAACGACGATGTATATTTGTCACACGCAAACATAATGATCAAAATTGAATAAAATAATAAGTGTATAGATGTATGCTCTGTCGTTGAACAACTAACGGTTAGAAAGATAATATTTCGTTTAAACCGTTAAAAAGTATACACGTTATCTATAGATCTTATATATCTGCATAAAATGCTCTGTAGGTATATCAATACTACAGCCATATTGTTTTTGAGAAAAAAATTAGGGAATAAATTACATTGAAATAAAATATTTTATTATATGTATGTATAAAAAATAACACGTAATAATATAATAATGAATAATTATAAAAAACTGCGAAATTATTATAAAATATTTTTTATTTTAAATGTTGTGAAATTATTATAAACAAACAAATTAAATATAGAATATTATTCATTTTAAATTTTCATTTTTGAATAGAACTAATAATTCATTATAACCATCATCACACCAGTTTTTTTCACAACTTTGTTGTGGATCAGGTGATAGTAGTTGAGGTTATAATGGTGCAGGTCACGGAGCAAACATATTTGGTGAAATTTACGGTGGAAATGATAAAATACTAAGCATTAATAAACTTGGAAATGGAATAGACAATTCAGGAGTTGGCTGTGACAGATTAACCATTTAAGTAGTCTGTGACGGTGTATGGGACGGATTAACCATTTCAGGAGTAGACTGTGACGACGCAGGCGACGGATTGACAATTTCAGGAGTTGGCTGTGACGGATTATGCCAAAAATGAAGACGTTGTGTAATATAACCACTATCATCGAATTGCTGGGTCTACATTTAATAAAAAATAACTATATAATTGGTATTTTAATTATTAGTATATTAATACTTACTATATTTCCAAATTATTCTCCCCATCTAATCTCCCCATTTTAGTATCGTGTAAAATCTCATCGGATTCTTGTATAATATTTCTGAATATATTATTGAACTCATTTCCATCATACTCAGGAGTGTCGGACATCTGTGAAAAAATACTTTATAATAATATTTTTATTATTATTGTAATTTTCAAATGAATACTTACGATTATATATGTATTATTTTAAACTTACTCAAAAAATCAAGTAAATCGAAATGACAACGACGAAGTTTGAAAAAGAAATAATTTTAGTTTTAAAAATTTAGTTTTAAATCCGTTTATGTTAGTAATACGTTAAAAGAGAATTATCACAACACTAAGAAAAAATAGTGTTTACATATAATAATTAAAATATGTGGGAAGGGCTTAGGGTTATTTTTTTTATTTTTTTTTTTTTTTATTTAAAATCATCATTTATTATAAAGCACAAAATTATAAATTACAATACAATGATTATCTGTCTCTTTTAAGCAGAGCTTGAGTTAGAGATAGAGAGTGTAACAATATGATACTAAAAATAATGAAAATTTACATTTATATAAATGATGTACAGTATTATTAGTTATTTAAATTTAAATTTAAAGAATATAATTCCAAAATAGAGAAATCAAAATTACAAGAGATAATAATATATTAATTTTTTAAACATACCTATTTAATAATTTAAATCAAAAATAATAATAATAATAATACAAAAAACAAGTTATTATTCTCATATTATTAGTTTAAATTAAAATTGAATGTATCTATGTAGTAATATATTAATAATACACGAATAGATTAAACTAATTCTAAGAATAAATACCTATAAACAAATTTTTTAACACTATTTTGATGAAGATGGATGTTTTTTTTAAACTCATATGGCATTGAGTTAAAGTACGTAGGCCCTAAGTAGTCCACAAATGATTGACCAAAAGCTTTTTTTGCATATTTGATGGGAATATTATAGATCATATTTTCTCTTTTATTTTCAAAAACTGTATTATTTTTTCCTTTAATTAATCGTTTAAATATAAACATAATTACTATTTTTTTAAAAAGAAATTTTACTGGTAAAACACCTAAATCACTATAGT
>JAIPRL010002642.1:0-56593 GCA_025469235.1 Pemphigus obesinymphae | reverse complement strand
TTGTAAAAGTATAGGTGTAAGTCGAATCAAGGATGTTTAATACTGTAAAGGAAAAGATACAAGCTAACCCGACGTAAGAAGTAATGGTAACTTCTATACTGTATATCGATCTGACATCTTGTTTTCAATCTTGTTTCATCTTGTTTCCACAATGATGTCAAACCCATAGTTTTATAACAGTAGTAATTTAATATTTTAGAGTGAAATAATAATTTTTTATTTAAATAGAGAGTGGAAAAATTTAGAAACAAAGAATTGGATAAAGGCTCCTTATGAGTCTTAAATGTTTAGAAATGGTGTTAAATGAATAGAGAAATTTAAGAACCGCTAAAATATTATGGAATTTAGCTATAAAAGAATTCAAGCAGTATTATAGTTTTTATTTTACAGTAAGACATCAGAAAACCGTAGCCTACAAAACAATTTTGTGATTAGAATGACTTGAGAAAATGTTTGAACGAATATTTATCAAAAAGTTTATGATATGAAAGAATTATAGAATGCTCCGAATATCAAATATATTGCATTACATTATTTTTTTATTTTTAAATAATTGTAAAATTGTTATTTTTTACATCAATAATATCCATTGTTTCTGAAATAAATTAATTTAAATAATATTGACAATCAATATAGATAGTAACACTTACGAGTGAAAAAACTATCTAAAAAAATGTAAATAATAATATTATTAATATTATGTATATATTTATTCCAAGAATTTAATTTCTACCACCAAATATGGGACTATAAAGATAAATATCAGAAAAAGCCTTTTATTTACAACTAGCTTTTAAAAAATGCCATATACTATAATTTTTATTCTACAATAAAAAGGCACATTTTATTCAGGGATTTAGAATAGGGTTATAGGAAAAGTGCATTATTACTAAGAAATATGACGAAAAAAAAATTAGTATGACAAATTTACATATCTGTGGGATTCTATACCCTCACATCGTTAGACTAATATGGAACTTAAAAAAAGATTAATTTTAATTGCTCATTAAATAATTATAATCACTAGATTCCACCAAAATGTACATGATATGAACGGTTTGTTGGCCTCATTATAGTAACAGTTGAGCAATGCAAATATCGAGAGTTTTTTGTGAAGTAGTTGTCATACAAAGATTAAATTATCCATAAAGTCTATAAATCACCCGAATCAAAGAAATCTAAGAAATTGCTACAAGCTGAAAGTTTATCATTTAGAAAATACTGGATAAAAACTATTTAAAATCACTATTATCGACTCTCTGGACGAAGAGCGTGATTCTCACTTAGAAAAATAAATACTGATATCTATTAATTTCATAAAAATTTTACTAACAAACATCCCTACTGAAGTGATTAATAAATTATTAAACTATCATAAAATGCATCATATGAAACCTTCATCAAACAAGTAAAATTTAACTTCCAAGTATCTAAAATGAACACATTTTTAAAAATAATAAAATATTATTTTGTCAGTTAGGGAATTTTAAAACATTTAATTTATTTTCTATATAACCTAGTCAATGTATGTACTTTATAAATCGAATATTTTATTAAATATAATTTGAATAACTAGAAGTACTAGTAATTATATTACAGGCATTATTATACCTCGGGTTTCTTTGGTTAAAGGTCTTGGTTTTATTTTAGTCTACATTTTTATTTTATTTTCATATTAATTATACTAAAATTAGACTCTCTTTTTGTTTGTCTTAGTATACATCATTTCTTTAGTTTTAATGATATTAGGTCAAAAGTTAAATTTTATAAGGCCGTGGTGAGGCCTGCAATGATGGATGTAAAATAATGTTGGGTAGTAGGTAGGAAAATATAACAGATGAGTGTAGCAGAGATGAGAATGTTAAGGTGGATGAGTGGAGTGACTAGAGTGGACCAATTAAGGAATGAGTATATAAGAGGTAGTATATGAGTAGTTTCGATAGTTCCAAAAATGAATAGAGATGGCTAGAGCTTGTTTTAAGGAGGGAAAAGACAAAAAAAAGTAAGAGTAGTAAGAGGAATATATTATATGGAAGGAAATAAATAAAAAAAAACTGGCGGGGGTTGTAATAATAATGAGAATTATATTAGGTGAATGGGTGAATGGGTGAATGGGTATAAGAAGGGATTGTGAAAAAAATTGAGTTCTGTGGAAGTTGAGAGTAATTGGGAAAGAGGGTCTTGAAAATAGAAAAACTTTTTTGTAAATATTTTTATAATATTGTCTATATGTATTAAAATTTATATTTTTCTATATATATATATATATGTTACGGGCAAAGTGGAAAATTCGGGCAATGTATACAATGCCCGGGCATTGTATACATTGACCGGGCATTGTACACATTGCACGAGGTATATTGGGCAATGTAAATTGTGAAGTATTTATACAAAATATACTGCATAATATATTATGTTTTTATTACAAATTATTAATATTATAATATATTTCAACTATTATACACTATTATACATAATTAATTAATTTTTGTATTATTATTTTTTTTATTTATACTATTTAATTAAAATAAAAATTAAATTAAATTAAATTATTTATTTTCACATGTACTACTTGAATGGCATTTTTATGTAAATAGATGTAAATAGATTTGATGATAATAGTTGAAATATATTATAATATTAATAATTTGTAATAAAAACATAATATATTATGCAGTATATTTTGTATAAATACTTCACAATTTACATTGCCCAATATACCTCGGGCAATGTGTACAATGCCCGGTCAATGTATACAATGCCCGGGCATTGTATATATTGCCCGAATTTTCCACTTTGCTCGTAACATATACATTTACATATAAATCCGTTATCTAATAATGAACAATAAATAATACCAGTCTTACGTTATAAAAGAAAAACACGTTAGGAATGCCCATTCTGTGAGCGTACTCAATTCCCGGTTTCTAAACGTATTTTCAAAAAAAAATTTTAAAATTTAAAACGACGGTACAGGACCATCCCAAGGAGGTGCATGGGGGGGGGGTATCTCACTCTCTCGCCTCGGAAAACAGCCAGCAAAATTAAGTTAAGTTTATGAAGTATTTTGCAATTTTAAGTCGACAAACTATAAATTATTAGAAAATCGGCAAAATGGGAAAATGTTGATTATCTTTTTTTTGCTTATACCCCCTCCAAAAAAAAAAAAAGATAATTAAAAGTTAATTGGGTAGAACATATTTCTGTCGCTACACTATTTATCGGTCAATTAACGAATTAACGATTAGACCATTAGCGGTTTGATAAATTATATTTTGGTCCTGGCTATCGAACGGATAGGAGAGCCTCGATAACAACTTTAGGACCTTGAACAAGAACTTCGAAAGGTTGAGATTCTGAAATTTCAATAATTGGTAAAGGTTCCCGATTTTCAGATTTAGTACATCAAGGGACTTTTTGTTCAGTAAAATATGCACAGATTTTCGATACAATTCCTCCCGGCCATCATGGCCTCTGGTCTTGCATACCTTTCCCCTCTCGCGATCTCTTGTTTCGAAAGTTCCGACTTTAGCCGGTCAAACGGAGCATTTGTATTATATAGGCCCGACTGAAGTTTATAAGTGACGGTCTTTTGGTCAAAACATGAGGTCACAACTTTTATCGCCAATTCAGCATCCGCAATTGAGAAACAATAATATTGTCGAAGGACATTTTGAAAAATAACCGGGTAAAAATAAATAATATAAATAAAACAATTAATGGTAACTATGGTCACCACAACAATATCGTTTCCAAAAACGAAAAGAATCGTCCAACGTACGAGGTAACTAAAGAACTTGTGGTGAATATACAAATCACATTTTGCGCGCACGGCACGATACTTAAAAAAACGATGGGGACGACGGACCTATGGCAACTGCATACATCTACGAGGCAACTTATACTGAGAGGGCGGGCACGGATCTTGTAGGGAAATAATTCAATTATCTACTTATGCAACACCGACTCGGACAATCAGATAATATTAACAGCGATTAAGAAAAGATGTTGACATATATATATTTAGGTAGATTTAAAAAAAAAAAAACAATGGAATAATCCCAAAAATTGAGGGCTGGGAATGGGACTCGTACGTATAGTACGGAAGGGTCGTCATAACCACGAGCCGAGACCTTGCGGCCGGAGCACCGTGGATTTTTATATGTGAAAGGATGAATTTTCAAAAAGATGAAATAAATGTATAAGAACCGTGGTTTTCGTTAAGGGGAATGATATGTTTTATTGAAGTTATTTGTGGAGAAATCTCGTCTGGCGTAAAACAGAATCGAACAGAATCGATAAAACGAAAATATATATAGCTAATGGGTCGACGAGAGTATATACATCACTCCGTGACTAACATACACGTTTATATATATATATATATATATTAGTGATATTTCGAACCTAGGTTTTTGAGGTCGAACCGAACCCGAACCGAACTTTTTCAAATTTTAAGGAACCCGAATCGAACCGAACTTACAATTTTTTATTCGAACCCGATCCGAACCGAACTATTCAATTTAAATATCGAACCCGAACCGAACTTCAAAAAAATCAAAAACATTAAAAACAATTTAGCACTTAATTGATTTAAAAGTCAGCAACTCAAAGGCTTCTTTTTTCTCCTTCAAAAATGATCGTCAAAATACTGAGTAGCAGTGTATTATCAATAAGACGACAAAACAATCTATTTTTGTATCATTCCATGAATATTGGTATCTATATGAATTACGATTAATGTATATTTTCTGCGGAAACCGCTTCCAACGTCGAAAACTCGTCAGAATAATTAGTGACCGATTCTAATTTAAAATATTTATAAACATCGCTCTATATTTATAGCATACTATATGTAATATAGATATATGATTCGTAAATAATTTTTATTAAGTACGTCATATCATATTATATTGATAAGCGATAACGAAAATTCGTCGATAATAAGTACCTACTCATATATGTATAAATATTACGGGAAAAATTATCATCCATCCTAAAAATAGAAAAAAAACTACTTATTTAAACATTTTTTATTTTTTTCGATTTTCGATAAATTAGGTTCAAATTTTGTTTTCCTTGGTTCGAACAGCACTGTTTTGTGATGAGTTCGGTTCGAATATTTTCAGTTTTTAGTTCGATTTTCGAACCGAACCGATCACCCCGGGTTAGGTTCGAAAATTGAACAGTTCGTAACATCACTAATATATATATATATATATATATATAAACGAAAAACAAAAACAAAACCTCACGAGGGGCCGTCGATCCTGCAGTGTGGTGTCGGACGAACAATTACAAATAATAGGTGGATTTAAATGAATAACGACGAATATTGAACACTAAATAGGTAACTCGAAATAACGGTAAGTAACAAAAGAGGAAAACATAGGTATGTTGGCCATGGCCAAGGCGTTGCGTATAGAAAATAGATTTACCACGTGTCACGCTGTTGCGTGACGCCCGTCCTCTGGACTTTTCACCGTCCCTATCTCCGGGGCATGATTACGGTCCACTCCACAGTGATCAATCGATGGTACACCGCGGAGGAAAAATATAAGTGACGAAAAAACAAAAAAAAAAAAAACGGTAAAAACGACTTATAAAAAAATAACACTGGCGGTGTGGTGTTCGATCGGGCGGTCGGGGAACGAGAGCGATCCCCGGTCGCACGACGACAACGACGACCACAGTCTGTAGTCAAACCAAACTTTAGAGACGGCGGTGGACGGGGGTTACCGGCCGGTACGTAACTGCGGTATCGTTTAGGTTAGGTTTACGCGGCGGTGCGTAGGGAACATATAATATTATGATGTCCGCGCAGGAGTGCATCGACAACGGTTTCGACCGCGCGAGATTGTCCGGGCGCGCCGTACCAGTTGTGTTAATATTTGGATATAAACGAAAAGTATATGTTGCCATATTTGTTTTGAACGTTACAATCTATATTTTGTGTTCACACGAAATAATATCGCGAGAAACAAGTACTATAATACGACCAAGAGTTTGCGAAATCCATAAAACGTATAAGGCTGCGGTCACAGTGGCACCGACGTCGGCCGATTCGACCGACGACCGACGTCGGTGAAACTCGCCCGATCGTTTTAAATAAAGTAAATATTATACTGCAAGTGGTCGCGCAGTGCCACCGACCGCATCGGCCGATTACACCGACGTCGGATATCCATCGGACGAAATTCAATTTCGTTTGTTTTTATCGGCCGATTCAGTCGACGTACGTCAGTTTTTTTACGAAATATTTTTACGATATACATTTTCGGAAGTTTGACTGCTTTTGGATTTTTTCTCTTATATTTTCCGATATATAATAAAAAGTTGATTTAGTCATTCTCGTATATTTGAAAAAAATCTTCGTCCTGTTCCAATATAGTTGGGGAAATAACGTATGGGATTCTCCATATTTTTCCCAATCCCTGAAAATATCATTTGTGCGATGATTTCGCTTTTTTAACAATAACAATTTCATAGCAGGACTTGTTTCTAACAACAAACAAGAGGAGACACATCCATTTCAGCCGGCACCCATTGGATTGAAATGAACAACTGTCGGCAAATTTTATCGGCCGACCGATGTCTGAGGCACTGTGACCGCAGCCTAAGGATTACGTGATTACGAATAAAATGTATTTCGAACATTTTTTTTTCTTTATCATATCTCCCCGCGTCTGTGACCATTATTGAACGCTTGACGATATCAAAACCGTTTACAAACATCCGGCGTCTCGTAACGAAATTTCACGTTATCAACGGTATTTACCGGGTAAACGTAATTCGCGGTTACGATATGACCGCGAATGAACGACGTATATACATACCGTGAATTCAACGACATATTATTTGTAAACCGTATACGTTCTCGTCTGTTTAGCCGATAAGAACGAATTCGGCATGACATATTATGATGTTGATTTCCATACAATATTATAACACCGCCTATAACCCCGTAATCGAATGAGAACCGTTTGAAGAGAGCGTACGAGCATTGGCCAATTACATTGGCTTGTAATACAATTACGTAGGTACAATAGTATTTATTTTAAATTATCGTCACAGTGGTCCTTATAAAGTCACCACTTTATACCTTATTCTATTGTAATGCGATGTACACGTTTCGCGTGTTCGAGTCGCAAAAAGGTATAATATGGACGACATATTATTATACGTGTATATTTTAATGTGTTACGTAAATGTAATATATTTCATTATTTTGTCGTCCTGCAGGACATACCTGCGTACGGCAGTCGTGTTGTTCCATAATTGAATGTGTTTTTGTCGTAATACTGGTTTTTGAAGGACATATACGTATAATTCAGGGGCGGACCCAGGATTTTTGTACTGTGGGTCTGCCTTACTTACGAGAGGCTACCGTGTAGAAGCTATGTATCACTAAGTTTTACCTAAATATTTACCTTGTTTATATCATATTTTTAGATACCAACATTCAATATAAGACACAAGTCGTAAATAATAAGTAAATAAGTAAAATTTAAAACTTACTTACACACTTTAGGTATTATTAATTAATTGTTATTTTTATTTGTTGCATCAAAATGTATATTAAAATTAACAAATCACAGGGAATATTTAAATAATTTAGAGCGTTTTAAATTTTGAGCGTGGATTATACATATTTATTATTTTATTTTTATACGTATAATTGTGCAGTATATTTATTTAATTTTAGTTTTCAATGACTGCGCTTTCATTTTCACGATAGAAGCGGTTAGGTTATTAAATTCTAATCCAATACAAAAATAATAGGTACATGTATAAAGTTTATATTTTTATCATAATTAATAATTTAAAATTAAATTAAAGAACGTTGCAATAACTTTCTGCGCTTGTTCATTTGCGAAAATGTACTTTTTACGTTGTTGTAATCAATAGTTTGTTCTATGTGGCTTTCTGTGCTCAATATTGCCAAATTTGATAGCCGGTCTTCAGTCATAGTTGAACGAAGATATGTTTTGAGAAGTTTTAGACGGCTAAGACTTCTTTCTGCAGTTGTGCTGCTTACCGGTAGTGTATAAAATATCTTATACCAAGTATATAAATTTATATATTTTGTTTAATTATTTTATTATATTTGTTTCCCAGGTTTCGTTCGTTATCATAGACTCGCCTTCCGTCTGTTATCACTCGACGTTCTCCCGCACTGTCGTATAATCTCCCCGAACTTCCAAATGTTTTGTAAAGACCAAGGCCCGTATCACAGCCGCACACGTACGGTACGCAGCGTATTATACGCGTGTTTTTCGATTTAGGTACATTATTTAAGCTGATACGCGCCGGCCGCATGATTTCGTACGCGCTATTTATCAGCCTTTACGTCTTTATATACATTATAATATACTCATAAATTTACAATTATATTTTTATAGAAACATTCTTGAGCCTGTGTACATTTTACAAATTATTATTTTATTATTGATTATTGTAGTATTGTACATATTTTTTTCAAATAAAAAATATGTTATGTAGTTTGTCATTTTGAGAGGCCACATTTTACCCCTGACGTATACGTATATATATATATGTCAATGGACCTATATAAAGATATGAAACTGTGTACGGGAAAGATACGACGTTAGTCAAGATTGAGCAAAAGATACAAGTCGGGAAAATCGTGGAATAAATATTATCGTTCTAATATGTAAAATCTTGAATATTCATGAATTTAGCTGATTATAATTAATAATGTATACTTAACCATTTTACATAAAACCGTCCTTTGAATAAAAATGTATGTATTTTATTAATCAAAGGTCGTCCCTCTCGCTTACAATGTCAAAATCGCTTTTTAAGAACTTGAAAATTTTTTCAAATTCATGTTGTATCGCGGTCAGCGAATGATGAACCACATATTGAGGAACGTGGAATTTGTGGTCTATAATAATACGGTGGAACCTCTTTAACTCGAGCCTCCACGAGTCGAATTTTCGATAACTCGAAGGAATGCCTTACAACATATGATATGTGCGATATATTTTCTCGATAATTATCGAATGTCACCAACTCGAATTTCTCGATAAGTCGAAGTAATTTTAGTAGAATTTTGGCGTATAACTCGAATTTTCGTTCGACACACATCACCGAAAATTACTGAAATAATATAACACGTATCTATACACACCTCGACAACTCGGTGACGACGAGGAGTCGCCTTTGCTTAAAACTACTCTTGCCCAGGTATTAGGTGGTTTACAGGTTGTACGTAAATATATTCAAGAACAACGAAAAATCCCAGACGAGATTTTTTCCGCACTAAACGTACCTAAATGAAAAACTTATAGATAGGTTTTTATCAAACCATAAAAAACATCTGATTTTTTCCGAAAATAGTGCTATTTTATTTACTACATTGTATGTATTTTCTTTATTACATATAATTTACATACATATTTATTACTTTACACTTTTTAATAGAATACTTTTTTTTAAATTTTAATACAATATACATTTATTAATAAAAACGTAAATAAATAAAATTATAAAATGAAGTCTTTGTTTTATTTAAAAAAATATTTTCGATAACTCGAATTTTTTTTTTTTTTTTTTTTGCCGATTCGAGTTATCGAGGTTACACTGTATTTTGAGATATAGTTCTGAATGTTTTATGCTGTTGTAAAAAAAAAAAAGAGAATCCCGTAGTTCCGCAGTGGATGTTGAATACGGTTTATGATATTTCTAATAACGATCCCCGATACCCGCTCATTTATGAAGACTAGTTGTGTTTGAATTACATGTAAGAAAATAATTGTTATCAAATAAGTAGTCGTTGTTATAGATAGGGCACTGAGATATCACACGACGAAACATGTTTAAATCTAAAACAAAGCTATTGCCCATTTGTTCAAGATCTATCAGCCTCCCAAATCAAGTACACGGGAGTACCTGACACAGTTTTTTTTATCTGACACACGTGCAACATAGTAATATCGGTTTTGCATTTCCAATTTCGTGAGTCATCCGTTGATTTCGGATATAATATATGATAATGATAATAATAAATATATTTAACCATTCAAAAAATTCAAAACATTTGATACTCATATAAAAATAAAATAAAATATATATTATATACAAATAACAATGTATATAAATAATATATATAAATAAATTTAAAAATAATATATTTGAAAAAAAAACGTGCCTGGAGTATTCAAAAAAATATTATAGGTGACAACTAGTTTCAGCATCATCCAATTATATATGAATAATAAAAAAACAAACTATTTGTGATTTTAAATTATTCATTTGGTTACAAAATGATTGAGACTTATAGTCAAATATTATTGTTACCTATATTTACCTATAATGATCTCTTTGAGAATACTCTAGACACATTTTCTTTTTTATATATTATTATTTTTTATTTATTTATATTATTTTACATATATATATATATATATATATGTGTGTGTGTGTGTGTGTGTGTGTGTGTGTGTGTGTGTGTGTGTGTGTATGTGTATTATTATTCTGTATAATATATTACATTAAAGAGAGAATGCTTGGAACTATTTTTTCAAAAAATTAAATTTTAAATAAAATATACATAATTTAATTATTACTTTATTCATATATACTTTTAAGAAACTTGAAATTAAATTTATTGAAAACATAATTCCAACATGTCATAGATTATCTTTTCTTTAATAATTAAGTCATTATATCCTAAAAATACACCATGAAATTGGAGGTACAAAACTTGATTTCACTATATTGCACTTGTGTCTGATAAAATCAGGTATCAGACCCCCTTAACTTAGAATTTAATAATTCTTTAAATATAGTAAAAGTTGATTATTTAATTATTTATAAAACATAATATTGTTTACATTTACTCAATAGTCAGTTAAGCAAAAATTATTATTTTTACTTTATCGAGAAATCGAGTAAATATTGGGAATTGAAATGTAAAAAAATATATATTTGTATTAAAAAATATATTTCTCCAAAAATCAACATGCAATCATAATTCAGCCAATATCAATTTAATCATAATGTTATCAGTTATCTAAATATACGTTTTTTCTAAAAATTTAAACTTTTTAAAATTACAAGTGAAATGTTTATTTATTTTTATCCTATTGATTTTTAGGGTGTACCTACCAAATTACTACATTTAGAATTTAGTCTTTACCTCCTTAATGATAGATAAACAAACAGTATAATATATTATTTGACAGATCAATTGAATAATTTAATTAATTTTAAAATTTTCAAAATATCACATGAAAATGTGTTATAATTTAATTGTCGTTGGTTTCCAATTAAAATTTTAGATATGTAACCGATAGATTTACTCTAAACATTATTTCAAAGTACTTTATTTTGACAAGAAAAATTACTGGGTACATTTTAAATAAATATCATAATAATTTTCAGAGTTATGATTTTTACAAATATGTTAAAATTGAAATAAAAAAATAGCCTAAATTGAATAAAAAATTTTGAAAATTCATTTACATAAATATAGTATATAGTTTCATACTTGGTGAAAATTTGAAGAATTTTGGTCATTAGTTTCGAAATTACGAAGAAATAAATAATTTTCTTTCGACTAAATCATATTTTTAAAGTTTTTTCGTTATTATTTGGTAATTTTTCCCTATGCATTAAAAAACTATTGAAAATATCGAAAAAAAAGTACAAACTATATAAAAATTTCTATCGGAAACCAGGGGGTAACCTTGTAAATATTGGTTTATGTCTTCTGGTCGAAAAACTGTACAAAAAAAAAAAAATAAATAAATAAATAAAATAATAATTAAACATAATTGTAAAACTAATCCTCGCTCCACTCAGAATCTAAAATTCATGTTGTATTTTGACATTTTATTATTGAAAATGATATCAAGTCATTATTTTATTTAAACGAAACCTATATCATATAATTAACTTAACCATAGTTATTTAACGAGGTTTTACACAATTTTTTATCCGACAAACTGTTGGGAAGATATATATAAAAAACTAATATTTTAAAACTGAAATAATAAAACAATGTAATATTTTGTTATATTATTATGTTTGAAAATAATGATAATTTTTCATTTTATATAAACAAAATCCATACCTACCTACCTACTATTTAATTCAGTAAACTATGATCATTTAAAAATGTTGTTACATAATTTATGATAAAATAACCCTTTGGGGAGATATACATCATATAATATAAGTTTATATTTATTACTTTCTCGACGAATCCATTCGAAAATATGATGAATGAAGATTTAAAACATTTTTTAAGTCCACACTTATGTGTTCATCCATTAGAAGTTTTACATTTATGAGATATACTAGAGCACCAAACTGTAATTCAGATTATTGTTTTAAATTTTAAAAGCCGAATTGGCAGTATTTTATTAATAATTTGTAAGTACCTACAACATGAAATTAGATTAAATTTTTTTTTTAATATATCTATTTTTAAATACGTACAATAATTTATCCTGAAGTTTGACTAATGAAAATGTGAAATACTGACATACACAATAAACATTGTTTATCTATTTCGAAATTGATAAGTGCATTAATAATTTACTGATAAAACTGAATTGGGGTATAAGAACATTTTATATTTATAAGTTATAACTTAATATTTCTCTATTATTAATACTTTATTAATGACATTATAAATACCTATTGTTTATTGAAAAAAAATGTATAATAGATAAATAGTGAGGAATTATATTATATTATACATTATTACTTATTAAGAGGACATCAGCGCGGCTTTTTTAAGATATTCTGTATAAGTAATTTTCAGAAAATTTTATGCAAAATTAAAATCTAAAAATTAAAAAGTGTTTATATGTAATTTAAAAATGAATGTTAATTGGTCCTATAACTATGTAAATTTTTTTGTATTTGTTTTTTATAAATTTATGAAAATATTACTTTTGCATTTATCTTTTACAACAACTTAATAACATCATATAAAGACGAAACCAAAAATAAATCACAAAGAACAACATTATCTAGCCCCATAAAAAGCACTTTTGTAATAGGTATGTACATTTAAACAGGTTTTATAAGTTATTAAAAAACTAAACTTTTTTGATATTTTTAAATAAAAAAATGTTAATATTGATAAAAGACTACGAAAGGCACTAGATAATGTTGTTATCTATAATTTATTTTTTATTTCATATTTCTAAGATGTCTGTGAGTAGTTAAGAATAAGAAATGCTATCATGAGTTTTTCATTAAAAATTGTTTGCGTTGACATCCTCTTAACAGGTATGTTATATTGTTTGATGTAAAGTAAAAAAAAACATAAGTATCTACATATATATACCTGTATAGTTTTTAATCAAATGATTAATAATTTATGGCATTTAAGTTCCATGATTTTTTTTAAATTTGCATCCTACCCTTTTTTTGTCAAAATTGCATCATCAATACCACCACTAATCACCATACACCATACAATGATCAGATAATGACAATATAAAAATCAAAATAAAATTTTCTGTATGAAAAAAAAATTATTTAAATAAAAGTAAATTTCTGCAAAAATTAAAAAAAAAAAGATTTATAAAACTTGTATTCAAATACTTTGAAAAACACTGAATTAATAACGGTATTGTTATTATTTAAAAGTTTGTGTCTGAATTCTACCATGGCAATTTTTTCCATTAACTGTATTAACTGAGAAAACTTTTATTCTAATTTAATACATATTTTTTTTTTGTTTAAATTTTACTTGAAATGGACAAAAATTAACCAGATAAAAATAATTCACAGACATTTTACTGCATAATTCGTTAAATTTATAGTTTTATATCAAATAAACTGGATTAGTTAAAAAGTAAATGTAATACTTTCATTTTATTATAACGCTTATGAACTATAGTTCATGCTCAATCTTTCTATTAAGGTATAATGTTAACGCAGTATATTGTGTCGATTTTTATCACATTTTTTTATGACATAAAAGTCTCCAGGGAAGTAAAAAAATATCGTTTTCCTTGGATTTTAAAATAAAAAAAAAATTTAAAGACAGAGATACAAAGTGTTTTCGATAAATGGTCATTATAGGGATTAGTTGTTAATGTTTGATTACGTTATACACTTATACCTACACGTAAAATAATTATAAATATCGAATTTAGATAGTTTATATGAAATTTTTATATTCAATAACGTCTAAATAAAAAAATTAAAATCAGTTAAGAATAGCCCACTCTGCGTGTGTTAAATTCCTGATTTAAATACGTATTTTTTAGTTGATTTGTTAAATAAAACTAATTCCATTTAATTTATAAATCAATTTTTTCTATAAATAATTATTTTTATTTCTTCTTCTTCTTCTCCTTCGCCTTCTCTCCCAACTATTTGGGGTCGGCCACCCTGGTCCTACACTTCCACTTAACTCTATCTCCCGCAACTTCTTCACTTACTCCCACCTTCCACATATCACTCGCCATTACATCCCCCCATCTCTTTTTCGAGATTATTATTATTAATTATTTTTATTTACAATTTTTTTTAACATGGGAATCAAATAATAAAATAGCATACCATAAATATACATATTATATATTACAATTTATAATAACAAAAAAAAAAAAAAAAACAAAAATTGTAAATGTTGATGATTGTGGGAACTAAAGTAGACTGATGCCATGAGGATATATCTAAGGTATCTATATATGTATATCTATGTACCAATATATAGAAACCTTCAATTTATAATCACCTAGTAAAATAACTAGATGATTTTAATTATAACTATTTTTTTATTTATATATTTAAGTATATAAATTAGTCTTTACCAGCTGGAAGCATTTTCAACTAGATACCTATTGCCCATTACTCAACACTGATAATAATAATATTAATTGTAATAATACAATTATTTTTTATCTACACGCCGATATTTTGACCTATGGGCATAGTTATAATTTATTGAGTATATTATAACATGCGAAAAAAGCGATCCTCATCTGCTGATATGCTTTTGGGTGTAAAGTATAAAATGAATTATTTCGAGATTTCTCATTGACTTATGTGTATATTGGACTTTTATTAATAGTAGACCATTTTAATAGGGCAATTTAATTAATATCCATCGAGGTTCATATTAATTTTAGAATGATGAGTAATTTTTAAATATTCGTTTTTGTTCATTATCACGTTTCCGAGTTTCCTCTAAAAATGTCATGTCATCACATATGGAACAATTTAAAATCTTGATGGTACTATAGATAGATAATTGTTGATAATAAAATATAATTTACAGTACTTTTCGTGAAAATATTTTTTTAAAAAAACGGTAAATAAAACGTATCAATTACTACACACCTGGTTCAATAAATCTATTTCAGTATTTTTTTATTGTAAAGGTTGTGTTACATAATTCTAACACTATTTATCATTTGACTTATACATTTTGTTGTTTCTTCGGTAGTTATATTTTATTATTATTATAATTCTCAGTTATTATTTATACGATATAATTTCTATATTATTTCAACTATAATAATGAACGTGTTACACCACATATTTCCATAAGTTAATAACAAAGCTGTTATGGTGTATTGAAATTTATTAAAGTCCGAAGGAAAAAATATGTTGGTGACAATATTAATATTGTACATAGACTAGATTCATATAGAGAGTATTAGTTAAAAATAATAATAGAATTCGCCATGATAAATACAATATTATAACGGAAACAAAATAAAGTAAATAATTCTAGGTAATAAGAGAATTCATGAAACGTGTACAATACTATTGAAGTTTTGAGAATAATACATTAGTAAATATACTCCGTAATCTGGCACACAAAATATATATTTTTTGATCAATAACAATTATTAATTACTATACGTATACTAATCCGTGTTCATTTCAAAATTGTTTTATTATAATGTAAAGACATTTTGTCCTTATGTATCTAATTTCGAATTGTATTTTATTTTATAATACATTTTAGCATAAATACTATACACGTAAATGGTCCACCATAGCGTCATGACGTTTTTCTCTATTACCAAAATTTCATAGAATATCATGAGTTACGTTAACCTCGCACAATAATGTACATAGCCAATATTTCATCCGGTATGTGTTGTTTTCTATAGAAAATTTAAAATTGTAAAATTATTTAAATTAACTATTTTCAATAGAGTTATTATTAGGTAGTCAAGTTATAAGGTTTGGAGTTTTATTTTATAATAGCCTTGTAATTTGATTTATAATTACTTTATAAAAAAAAACCCATGTACAAATGTCAATAAACATAGAAATTCAATATTCTATAGAGGTTGTTATGCATTTCAATTTTTTAATTTCCTAAAAACATTCATCTCCCGAAGCCACGAAAATAGCGGTCGTATCAAATGGGTAGTTCTATATGCGTATGTATTCGAACAAATGATCGAGTTTTCCATTTCCGAAGTTTATGTATTTATATTCACTTATGAAAATATCCATTATATTTCAAGTGTAATATTGGATTCTTGTTCATAAAAGTATTTAGAATTCTACAAGATAGAATGATCACCGTACATGATGCAATCGCAAAACCTGCAATGTCTTCAGTCGACTATTCCAAGTCCAAAATGTTAATAGAATTTTCATAAAATTTAAAAAAATGTATATAAATAGTTTTGTCGGCAACTAGGTCATTATTATCAATATACCAATATTGCAATATAGTCAATGGTGGTGACATTAACCGTTTTTAATCTAGAGTACAGGTATCACTACCTTAATGCAATGATAAAAATGGACCTACCAACATTGTTTTTTTTCTTAGTTTATAGACCACTATATTAATCGAATAACCAATCTGGTGATCAGCATACCCATGATATAATCCACCAGGGTTCAAAGTTTTCACAAAATTCCTCTACAATAATAGCTTGGAAACGCTACTTACGCGTCACAAGACATGGAGCGAACTTGATGCGAACCGCTACATTTTAATCAAGTTTCACCACGGTCAGCTGTGGTTAACTCACGCTGATACGACGAGAAAACTATACTGAAACGCTAAACGTATTTTATTTTCGTCGACTAAAGGTTATGTAAAATGTTTATGATAAATCTAAAATGGCGCCACGACTAAGAGTATCGGGAAAGTGAACAAAGAGCATCTATAGAATGTTCACGCTGAACGTATAACGGGTAAACGTAAATGTTGACGACTCACCTGCGGAAATCCCGGCTCCAGCAAGCGTAGATCACGGGGTTCATGCCACTATTGATCCAGCCGAGCCAGGCGACCACGGCGGACAGCAGTTGATCCTTGAACATGCAACTCTCGTCGCAGAACCCGGACAGCAGGTTAACGACGAAGAACGGCAGCCAGCAGACGATGAACACGCCCATGACAATGCCCAGCGTCTTGGCCGCCTTCTTCTCCCGAGACAGTTTGCTGAGCTTCCGGCTCAGCGAGAAGTTCTTCTGGAGCTGATGGGCGCGCGTGTAGCCTTGTGCGGTGGACGCGGACGTGGTCGTGCCGCCGCCCCGGTGTATGCGGAGCGTGAGTTCCATCCGCCCGCTCCCGGCGCCCGAACCGGCACCGCCACTGCCGCCGCCGCCGCCCCCACCACCGCCACCACCACGGCCACCACCGCCGCCGCCGCCGCCGCCGCCGCCGCAACTTCCGCCGCCGCACGACGGGGTGGACGACAGCACTTTGGTGCCCAGCCGCTGGCACCGGGTCTGCGTGACGGCCGCCGTGTAGATCTTGTAGTACGTGAACACCATGACCAGTAGCGGCACGTAGAACGATATGGTGGACGAGAATATCAGGTAACCGGTGCTGTTGGTGAACGGGCACGTGTGCCGGGGAACGGGCTCGGTGCGGACCAACCGCCACCAGACGATGGCCGGGAAGCTGATGACGCCGCTGCACACCCACACGGCGGCGATCAGCCGGTACGCCCGTTTCCGGCTCATTTTCGTCGGGTACGTGAACGGGTCGGTGATGGCCCAGTACCGGTCCAGCGATATCACGCACAGGTTCAGTATGGACGCGGTGCTGAACAGCACGTCCAGCGACCGCCAGATGTCGCACGCGTTTATGCCGAACGTCCAGTAGTGGTCGAGCACCTCGTGCACAGCGCTCACCGGCATGACGACCAGCCCGACCAGGAAGTCGGCGAACGCCAGCGACGTGATGAAGTAGTTGGTGGCCGTGTGCAGGTATCGTTCCCGGACCACGGCTATGATCACCAGACAGTTTCCGAACACGGTCACCATGCAGAACAGCGTGAGCACCACGGACAGCGGGAAACGCTCGCCGAACGTGGACCGCCAGTCGTCGGCCGCTTCCGTGGACGTCGGGTCGTCGTACCCGTCGTAAACCGTGTCCGTGGCGTTGGCCGCGGCCACGGCTGTTGTCGTCCAATTCATCGGGTCCACTTCCTACGGCGCTGTTTTCCGATTACCCGCTGTACGCCATCGTTTTGCGCCCGCGCCCGACTGCAGGCGATCGCCACTGAAACACACACGTCAATACGATATTTTCTGATATTGCAGACACGCTATAACGGGCAAGGTAACTGCACTCTGTCCAGCGAGAGAATGCGCCGCGGGCCGACCGAAATCGGTCCGGTTTCGCGCATCGCCATAGTGTTCTCGGCGATCTATATTCCGCGCCTGGAGAGAACGCATCCGGCGGCGACCAAAAGGTGTTCGGTGCGCGCGGGTGCTGTCGAAAAACGACCTCGAGCGCCGCGTCGGCGAATATTGGAGACTGCCGTAAAATTGTAAACAGAGTGATTGTATTTCTCGTATATATTAATATAAAACAACAAATACAGCGCGGGTTACGCAAACACGGCACTCGCGATGTATACAGAGTCTGGTGGCCGCATCGAGGGGGAAAATTGGCCTCGCCGTAGGCCGAAGCGAATTATTTGTTTGCGCGGCGCGGATGCGTTCTCTCCTGGCGCGGAGTATAGTATGGAACGGCGGCTGAGCGGTCGCTCGGTCGTCAGTCGGCAAGCGCGGAACTGGAGCGTTCTCTCGCCGGACAGAGTATAATACGTGATTTGTGACGAACTACTGAAAATTATATGATTTTTTGGTATAAAAACATCATCGTATTTCAATAAAATATCGGAGACAACATTGGGTCATTCCGGTAGATTTTCACAATTGTATCATATATTGTTTCATTGTTTTAACTGAGATAAAGAAAACCCAACTATCACATATTTTTCATCTTGCACTATTATTTCTCATTAAGATATTAGAACCGCCAATGAAAATATGATGATTTTCTTCAAATACAATTAAAAAAATAACTAGGTAATTTCCGATACATTGAGATCATCAAAAATGGATAATTTAATGACAATAATATTTTATTTTTTATACAAAATTAAAAAATACAAAATATTTATTGATAAAATTAATTAATTTTCTTCGAATTTTTATTGAAATAATTTGGTTAATCTAGTTTTTTTCTTAAAATAACTTATTTTTCTTTTTAAAAATTTTGTAAATACCTCAAATTTTATATTTAAACAATAATTTTCATATTTTTTCAAGGTCTGTATATGTATATCGAATTGACAATTAACTGGTCAGTTCAGTGACAATAGAATCACTAACCTAATATTTTTTCTCTTATAGTTCGAGTTCAAGTTTTAGCCAATAACCAATAATAAATTGAACTGTAGCTAGTATAGGAAGACTATCATAGAAATTACAATAGTACCTAATGTATTTTAGCAATATGAATGTGTAGAATTTCGGTGGATCGGACATATCATAAAATCGAAAATAGTATGGAGTGACCAATTAGAAGGAGATAGTGAAGAACCAAGAAAATTTAAAAATGTATTGTCTAAGAGGAGTATAATGAAAATAATAAAGTACTTAAAAGAGTTTTTTTTAAAACATAGTAATGAATCTTTAAAGTAATGAATTTCAAGTTTTTTAAATAATATACTATGAATTCATTGATGATGTATTGTACTTCGTTATTTTTTTTATCAAAGTGCGTTTATTTCTAAGTGTGTTGTGCCCGTTTGGTTATCAAATCAATACATTCAAAAACAATTATTCAAAGTCTATAGTCATAACTGATTATTTTAGTTTTCTATTTTAATGATATTTCTTTTATAGTGATATTTCAGTACATCGTCATATCAATTATTGTTATTGTTATTTTTCAACTAATGGACCTATTATTTGTAGACTGATTAAAAGAAAAAAAACTAGGTTAAGTTTGTTTTAAATTCATTATAGTTGTTTTTATTATTAGTTTTTTTTGAATAAAATGGTTAAGTATAGGTTTAATATAGGTTATATTTATTATTAAATTATTGTTGTTCGTTCTAGATAAACGTACATAAAATATTTTTCTTTGAGGATATAATATTCGACATCAATAACATTACACAATAATATTACTTCTGAATTTTTCAATTTTATCAACATGAAATTTTCGTAGAATGATGAACCAACATACAAAAAAATATACTATCTTGTGTTCTTCGTAACTATTTTTTCTGTGTTCATTCAACCACGTTTAATAAATTCTTGAAAATTAATATTCTGTTTCATATTTTTTAAATAGTTATAATTTAAAAATAATAATATATAGAAACAATTGGTAATTTTTAATGCGAGTTTGTACTTTGATGTTTTCTTTTTAGTTCATCAAACAAATCAAACAATAACATGGAAAACTTTATTTTTAACATACTGTTTGTGTATGAATGTTAAATTTTACATGTACAAATTAAATTACGTAGATAACATAACATAACATAACATAACACAACATCAATTACTAAAAATTACATGTTTGTAGAAAATGATTTAATCGATTATTATTTATGCAAATATGTCAGTTTAAAGGTTAAATTATTCTAAAAAAAACCGACATGACGTGTGGTTAACAAAATAACAGTAATTTTAAATGAACTGTAGTAAAACATATATAGTGTAACCAATTTTAAGCGAATTTGATATACTTAATATATATGTAATAAAACGGTTCTTAAATTTATTATCAACAGTTATGTCAGCTTAAATTATCAATATAATGACATTACCATAAAGTACAACTTGTATTGTTAATCAATCTGATTTCCTACACGAAATTGGAATTTGTACACAAAGATAATATTATTCAAATGATTTACAAGACTTTAACTATACTAAGGACGCTTAATCACATGATAATATAATATACAAACAAAATTGTATAGGTACTACGTAATATAACAATGCGTAATATTCTGAGCAACGTCAGTGAAAGGTTTAAGGGTAAATTAAAAGTTTTTTTTTCAACGTCGACGAATACAAAATTATCATAATATACTTTTAACGTTTTCACTTTTTTTTTTTTTATTCTTGACTACATTTTTTTTTTTTTTAAATTAAACTACTCAACGTATGTGAACAAAAGAAAAAAAAAATGAAAATGAAAATGATGTGAGGCACGTAGTTATGCTAACAGTATCGTATTCCTTTAGAACTGTCACTCAAGTATTTTAATGACACAGTAATCTGAATCCTAAATCAGACATGAGTAAGGGTATATAGTAACAAAATGTTCTGTTTAATCTGTTGAATAACAACCCACGAGAAACTATAAATCATGTGTACAAGTCTTCAAAAAACATACATCCCGCGACAATATGAGCTTTTATGTGTAATATGTATTAGGGGGGTGGGGGTGGGGGGTGGATGGTGAAAATGTATTTAAATGTTAGTCTGGTGTAAATAAACTGCGATCGGGTAGGTTGTTATATGTGCGAAGTAAGAACAATATATATTGAGGCCCGGGAAAGACGTATATCGAATGATCAAAGTCATTCGAGTAGGAAACGTTTCCGGACCGGAACGCGGCAAGACAAGAACCAGTAAAAAGTCCCTAAATCCGGCGGTGTACTATATATAATATAGTATTGTTGGAACGCGTACAACCTTGAGACTGGGAACAATGTAGATAAAAGTTTTTCTTTTAAGTAGAAAACATTTTATAACGATAAGTGGTAAAAAAAAAAAAAATTAAATAAAATAAGCAAATCATTATGATATGATAGTGAACGATCTGAGATGGATAAAATACGGATATTGATATTTAACGGAAAATTGATAAAAGCGTTAAAGAGACGTACCAACACTATAGAACTCTAAGCGTTCAAAAATTATCCGTAGAATAAATGAAAAATTTTCATCGCGTTAAATACATAGATAAATTGATACCGACTACTACCTAAGTATAGATACTCTTATATTAAGATTACAAGAGGTTATTTTTTTATCATCTATATTATGGTTAAAATGCACGTTGTTTTCGCTATATAAGTGGAATTATTTTAAATGTATAATATGTTAACCAATTATGTTTTTTGGATTCCGGGTGAATCGATGTGAATTTGCCTCGATTCTTAAATTAATGACGCTACCAACTCGAAAAAAATCAAATAGATCAATAAAAATTTTAATTTTTAGGTAAGTATTTGTTACGTTGTAGTTTGTATTGACGATTTTGAACGAACGATTAAATTAATAATTAGGTATGTACAGTCCATTTTACAATTCATAGCTGTATATTCATTCGTGATTTTATATAAAAACTATCATACGTCCATATTTTTTTTAATTAAATAAAATTATTAAAATTATTTCTACTTTTGAACAAAAAATGGAAGTACCTGAACCTTGTAGACCACCATAAGATTTACTTGTGTCCATCGACAAGCGATGTATCTAAATTATAACAGTTAATAATTAAATTTTATTTGTTTTATTATAATATAGAAACAATTATAATATTGTATCATAAAAATGAATAGTACATTTTATAGTAAAATTCATTAAATAATAATAATAATAATAATAATAATGGATAGAACGTGTATTATGGTCTATAGAATTCATTCATTTATGACACTAACATGCAAATGTCAAACATTAACCATAGTTAACAAGACAATTTTTTTAAAAATATATACGACTGTAGTGAATTTTTTTAATTTGTAGTTTTTTAAAAATGGTCAAATGTATAACATTTCAATAAATGTATGAGACTCATCTCCCAATTTATGTATATAATTAATGATAAATCAAAAAATCAACATTCTTGTTAATTGATTTAAGAAAATTATTTTTTTTTTAAATTTTCAAAATTATTGATTTAAATAATAATTTTGTACTAAATTCAACTTTTATCTAAAAATTTTCAGGTTAATTTAACTCAACAAATCCGAGTTAACTTATTTCGTCAAGACTATTAGAACTCAAAATTTGGAGTATTGGCAATTCGTTATTTATGGAATATCTATGCGTTATACATTAATGAACGTTAATGTGTAAGACTCGTAATCGCTTAAAATTATCAAACATTTCGAATACTCACTATATTTGCCCAATACACCTACTAATTTGCTACTGGTAAAAAAGAAATATTTTTGGAGTACTTCCAATGGTTCGGTATAAATGTTATCAATAGATTTATATTCACTAACCTTTTTACTAGGTTATGCGTGAAAATTATCTAACATTATACAAAAACCAATTAATAAATATATATTTTAATTATATATATTGTTTTATTATTAATAAAGCTACTGCCATTAGTATTCCAACTCAAGTATTAATATAATATTACTAAAAATATATAATTTAAAAAAAAAAATTTTAATATTATTTGAATTTGGTTTTTGATCACTACTAGAAGGGAAATTTTTAAGAAAACACTGTATGAAGCTACTTAGCTATTTTCCATATTTATTTTAAGTTACTAAATCGTTTTGATCACATTCATATAATAAATAATAAATATAAAATCAATACGTTCATATATGCACGAAAAAAGTTCAAATATTTTTTATGTGAGTAAATATGGCGTGTTTTACAAAAGAGAAAAAATTAAATATCAAAACATCTTTTTTCCGAAACGGAAATCATAAACCGTAATATTATTTGCTTGATTGAATATTAAACTTTGCAAAAAGGAAATCAATTATTTTAAAAACTAATTTTACAAGCAATTCGAGTAATTATTCTGAATAGTTCATAAAGATATAATGCTTTTTATTATTGTTAAATTTAATTTCCCAATGCATTGTAGTTCGTAACGATGTTAAATTTGTTTCTATATTGAATAGTTAACCATTCGTTCATTGAATAATTAACAAATTATATATTATAAACAAAATAAGCTATTTCCTGAAGATAATTTAATTTAAATTCGAATAAATTATACAGAAATATAAATATATAATTCATAATTGATAACTATGTATGTGTAGGTATACTATACTCACTATAATGATAACTCACTATCTAATAATTATATAATAATTGCATGTTTATTTAATACAAAAATAGTATAATAATCTCATAATGCTAATATTTTAAATTATATTAATAATGATTTGAATTTAATTCTCTCGAAATCAAAAATATCGAGACTGATATAGGATAAATGGAATGATTTTTTTTTAAATAACAATATTATATTTTACATTAATTTATCGGACATTAGATATTTTTGGTCATGGGAAAAAGTTATTAAAACATAAAACATGCAATAAAATCAAACAGTGACAAAATATTATAGTAATATAGCCTCGGGTAAAAAAAGCCCCTTTGATTTGTCAACTATATGTTTTTCTTTCTGAATAAGAAAATGTCTTTAATATAATATTGAAAAATTGATTTTTCATCCAATTATTAAGTACCTTACTAGGTCTGTTTTATATTTTAATAGTATTGATAGACTAGTAGGTCGTCAATACAAAAGAGTATTCGGAAAAATCGTACTTAATAATTGTCTATTACGATGCTAAAAAATATTAATTAACTCTGTTAATTGACAGTAACATACAAATACAATATATCAATATAAACGAAAAAAAAAGAAAAAGGTTAAAACTTAAATCAAATAATATTGGTCTCAATGAAAATATATAGATTATTATTTTTTGGACTAATTTTCTGTAAAAACGTTATTTATATAATATATATATTTTTTTATATATATAAATTACTATAAAGAAAAGTTCATTCGATTCATTTTATTTTTTATATATACAGAATTTATATCTATTAATAAATTTAATGTATAAAATAATTTAAAAAATAATATAAGTAATCATTATCAACCGTTTTACTGTAATTTATTATTTTCTTTGCAAATGTCGTGTAAATCGTATAAATCATTTATAAACACCATAAAATAATAGGTACCTACGAAAAAAAAAAAAACAACAACAGAAAGTTCTTTCATTTTTAATAGGTACATTTGTTATTTGGTTTTTTTATTTAAAAAATTACATATTTCTACACTATACTATAATTTCCAATATTCATAAATTTATATTGATTATACTTATTTAGGTACAATATTAAAAATTATGAAAAAACTTTGGTTTATAAACAGATATTACAGTAAAACTAATCAATGAAATCTAAATTTGGAGATCATAACGTTCTTCAAAAAAAAAAGTTTGTTTCAGAAAGAAAAATTATGAATGTTTTAAAAAATTTCAAAAATTTAAGTCGTAATATAGCTATTGTAACCTTATAAAAATCTAATTTAATATACTTTACTATAAATTATTATATTTAAATTGAAAACCAATTTTTATATTCTATGAATAATTTCCAAACACTTAAAAAATTATTTTACAAATATACCAAAATTAATTTCAATACAAACACAAGGTTTCAACGTAAAAATTAGAACAAATCTACGCAATATCTATATATATATATAATTATTAATATTATAATATAAAACTAATTTAAGTTGTACGTATATTTAGCTAATAATAATCTGTTATCCAATATCATTATATTCTAGATAAAAATAAAATTGAGATTTTGGGGATGATTGATAAAACTGGATTTTTCTGAACATTTTTCAAAAAAGTATTATTATATACTTGAAAAAATATATATAAGTAGCTACTACACTATTTTGAATAACATAATAATATTTAAAACGCATTTAAATATTTGTATTTGAATCGAATACAATAATATAATAAAAGTAAAACAAATCAAAAATTTTATAGTAGGTACATAAACATTAAATAAATTAAGATTTAAAATTATTTTTGTGTTTGACTTTCACAGGAAAATTCAAAATACTTTTACGGTATATCAGATTATAAAAGGGGTAAAATTGTTGTGTAAATAGTTTTTCTTTACAAATACTTTTCGATATACGGTAAATACTAGAGTTTTTTTTTTTTTTTTTTTTTAATAACTGACAAATATCATATTTTATAATTATGTTTTCTCGCTTTAATAAAATGAACAATTGAATTTCATTACAAGTATAATACACACATATACGTAAGGTTGTGTCAAAACAAAATTACTGAATCGCTGAAATTCGTCTACTTGTTTGTATAGTATATTTTATACAACAAACCAACACCTACTCGGTTACCTATATATATATTTTTTATGAATAATTTAATTCGACCAATAAACAAAGAAATACGGAGCTGCGGGTTTATTAGAAACAGTAATTTTTCTTTAAAAATGCGAAAGTTTGAAGTCGACAAATTTTACACTTTACATACAATTTACTTGAACGAAATCGCTTTGGTTTAAAACTAAAAGTTTAAATTTTAATATTATACACTTGTGAAATTTCTCAGCATATCTGTATATATATATATACAGGGTGTTTCGGAAATGAATACCGAAAATTAGTACACATATACTCAGTGGAGTGACCCAATGACGAAAGTTTTTAAACAATTTCCCTACCTTTAAAACCTAAGTTTTTTCATTTTTATTCATAGCATATTGACATATAAATGCAAAAATAAATATACTTTGATATTTCCCGCAAAATTCTCATACGAATCGATATATTACATCATTTTTGCCGTTATCGCCCGACTCTGACGCCCGCGAGACTCTCGGGACGCAAGAGTGGCCCGACAACGAAAAAAGTGACGCGATATATCGATTTGTTTAAAAAAAAAAAAACCCCCCCGTTATTTATAATACCTAAAAATAATACCAAAACTAAATGTTTCCGATCGGCCGTACGTGCCTGTCGTCATCGACGTCGACAATCGGAAGATTCGTACGACTATAATTTATCAAACATGTTCGACTTTAAAAAAATTAATTATACCATGATATTTCCTGCAAATTTATCATACGAATCGAAATGTCGCGTCACTTTATTCCTCGTGGCGACATGGGCGTCAAAGTCGGGCGAAAATTTGCAAAAATGATGTAATATATCGATTCGTATGAGGATTTTGCAGGAAATATCAAGGTATATTTATTTTCCCATTCATGTCAATATACTAGGAATAAAAATTAAAAAACTTAGGTTTCAAAGGTAGGAAAATTGTCACTCCACTGAGTACGTGTGCACTAATTTTCGGTATTCATTTCCGAAACACCCTGTATGTTGTACACGTAAGTACGCCATTTCATTCCGACCACTTTTTTTTGCCCATCACACAGCATTGTCGGGATCGCTTTTTCTTGAGTAGAATAGTCTTTAAAACCAACTTCACATAAAATATATTATCTCGGTATATCTCATGTATATATATATACTTACCACGATTTATTGTACGATTCTCTGTATTCCATTCATAAACGAACTATATACATTTAACGTGATCTCCACTTATACGCTTATAAATTCAATGTCGGGTTTATGTTACACATTGTATAATGAGGAATTTATAGTAACGTTACTTATTACACAAATACAATACTAACGAAATTAATTCGCATTTAAATTGTTTGCTCGCCGCACGGCCCTGCGCCCGAGTTCACAGTCCGCCGGCGTCGTTCATCAAATTTTCGTCCCGTTCGAGACGGTTATAGTTATAGCTACCGGACCGTTTCGGTGAAAACAGAAACACTGATTACGCTTAATAACGTTAGTAAATACCTACGTTGTTTCGAACAGATTTTTTTTTTTTTTTTTTGATTTTTTCAGTATACGTATCGTCATAACAATATATTATTATAAAACCCAAATTAATTCACCGAAACCGTATAAATAATGCATTCGACATTATTAAGTATCCAATAAGTACCCAATGAATCTCAATGTAATCATATATCCCCCTTATTGGTCTCTCTCTCTCTCTCTCTCTGTGTAAACAATAATGTCCATCGCGTACTACCGGTCGTTATCGTATTCTCATTTTTTTGACGATCGTACGAAACCGTTTATTCGCCGTTAATTGTTTATTTGGTAGCCAAAAAAATGTTTTTCCTAGTAAGATTCGCAGCTAGGGGTACTAAAGGAGTGACTATGAACCTCCAAAATGAATATTATTTTATAATTTGCTTCTATTTATAATTTTAATCAAGCCAGTTTGGTCACAAAAAGAGTTATTTCCATTTATTTGGGTGCATGTACGAAAAAGTTAAAAACCATCGCTCCACACTGTGTTTCGTTATAAAATTCACTATTATTATTCACCTTATTCGAATAAAATTTCTATTGATTTTTTTAAATATATATAAACTTAATTATTGTGATATACATTTAAAACGTTTTAATAGTTTCGTTAAATAATTTATAAAACGAAGCATACGGGGTGGATTCTTGTGAGAAAATGTGCACCTGACCGGGTCGTATACCGGTATACCTGATATAAATTGCACAAATTTTAAGCTTTATTTCAAGATAATGATCTAGTACCTAGTAATTTTTAAGGGAGGCGACCGCTTCCCTCATCCACCTCTGGATCTTGTCTTATTCCTCTTTTATGTATAAATATTAAACAACAAGGATGTATGATCATTTAAATTATAAAAGTTTTAAAATTGTTGAGTTTTTAAGTTATAATATTATACTTGTGTACGTATAATTGACTAGCAGGTATAAGTATGAGAAAACATTTTTTGTTGTTTATTTTTTGTACTAATTTCATCAGAATAGAATCGTATTTCCTTTGAAGGTTCAAGGTCAAAATTGCTGGTGGAATACTCATAGATGCAACATAGATATTTAAATAAATAGAACTTAAAGCGATATACACGGCTGTACGCGAGTTGACCAATTTATTTTAACTCTTAAAATTAAGCGTAGAAAATATTGTTATAACTTGATTGAAATATAAAATTGAATGGAATATATTTCTCGTCCGTCATGCATAGGCCGATATTATACAGCGTTACCCAAAATAATGCACTATATTCTATACGTGTATGATAATAATAATATGTAGTCAATAAATATTGACGCTCTGTATACCAACGTAGCATGGTTTAGCTATGGTCAGTTAGAGGGGTGTGGAAACCGTTCACCACCGACTCGACAAGGCTCTTTCTCAACGTACGACGGGTACAGTTTCCAATTTGCGTACAAATTTTACCTAATTTATATATTCTACACAATTAATTTCTTAGATACATGAAAAAAGTTACAAATTCAGTTAGAAATAATAATAATATCTTAAGTAAAAATAGCCTTTTAACTAACTCAATGATAATATACTATATAAATATATATATATATTATATATATATATATATATATATTTTTTTTTAATAAATCTTGGAATTACTTGTTATATTTTATCGAAATATTGATAAAATGTAAATTTAAGTTTGTTATGCCTTTGGTGGATTCGTGAGAAAACATTGTATAGTGTTATTACTTTGCAAGTCATATAGTATCAATATATTGCAACGAAAATTGCGAAGATAATTTATCGTACATAAATAAACGTCTAGTGTATATTGCAAAAACATTGATGAGTAAAGGTTTTGTTAATAAACATTTGATTGAACATAAGGAAGGAAGAGCATCAAACACTTGTAAGCATCAACGAGTTGTGCACCTGGTAAAAAAAATACCAAAATTATTACTATACACTTTTCAACAATAAATAACTGTATTATTTCGGTTTTGTAAAGAATACTTTCCGAAAGCATTTCGAATATAATATACTTGCATACACATATGAAAATAATAATTTAGACTACGTATTCAAATTCACATCCTATAATGTAAAATATATTCTAAAATTGTATTCAAATATCTCTTTTCTTCAATATTGCCCGTGGATATAAATTTGTTCTTAAATTAAATTAATATGATATTATTTGGTAATAAGTAGAGACATAATGGGCACAAATATGATTGTCTACTCAGATTTTAATACAATGGCTTGTATATATTTATACTCGAAAAAAGAATAAATCAAAAACGTCCCTTTAGTAAAATTAAATTTACTTTATGTAGGTAAGTTATAATCGGATGAATTCCGGTTTTTTTTGTTTTGTTAATCGTTATTTTCATAAAGTATTCTTCGACAAGCTGATAAAAGTACTTCTGATGTACATTTTCAAAAGAATTTACCGGGGTTAGAAAATATTTGTATCCAAATAAAAAAAATGTATACTTTAATATCTACTATTATTTGAATACTTTACACACGACTAATAGGTAATAATTATTAATTATGATTTTGCTAACTAATAAAATTTCAAGATTTACATGAAACTCTAACAGTATATAGACTAGAAATAGAACTAATGAATTATGTGGTATAAAACAAACTAAAATAACACGTAAAGTATATATGTGAGTTTATATTATAGACCCTATCAAGATTTTGATAATCTCGAATTAAAACAAAAAAGAACCTAATAAATTCGACCATTTATCTCGGATCTTGCATTTAACGGTTTTTGCGTTAAATTTGCATTTCGACTTTAATTGAATATAGACCATCTTTATATATATAGATTTTCTTCGCAGTTATTTTAAATGCAATTTATTTAATTTATAAATAAACCTTATTTCATTAAAACTTATTTCGAAATTAAACTAAAAAACATCGAAATTGATTCTCGAGTATACTTTCAAACGTTATTGTCGCTTAAATATGTATATATATATATATATATAGATTATACAAAAGATTATCGGGGCCATTTCGATGTTATACCTGGGATAGTAATTAATTTTACATTTAAAATCTTTGTAAATATTTAATAACGTGTTAGCAGATTTTGCAATAAAAATACCATACTTTTCAAAAAATATGGAAAACACGACAAGTATAAAAGTGTCTTTGTTATTTTTTATATTAGATACCTATCTATTGTTATAATGTATAATTTAAAAATGTAGATAACTTTTTTCATTAAGTTCGTATATCAGTTCTATTAAAATTTCACATACGACTATATAAGCGAGAAAGACCAATTTAATTGCATTTTTTCGTATTTTTTTTATATAAACAGAAAAGATAATAAAAATATATTTCAATTAAACGGTCAATTAAAAGTTTAAAATAATAAATTTACATATACAAATAAAACTGCCCTTTATTCCGGAAATAATCTACATTTTATTTTGAACCTTTTTGGATTCAATTTTACTAATAACACCACGAATATATTTTATACTGCATGATATTTATAATGCGATTTGAAATATTTTCACAAAATTATTAATGTAATTAACAATATTATTACGTTTAATTTAGTATATATTTATATACAAAACATAAAATGTGTTCTATACGCGTTCGTATTGTAGCAATAATGCGAAGGATCAAGAAAAGTTTTGATTTCAATTGATCGTTCATATTCGAATTGTAAAACGGCAAGTACCTATTTGTTTTATGTACATGCGTCGAACAAATGTGTATATAAAATATATTTGTATAATCGTTTAACGGTGTTTGTTTTATATTTCCCTCGTACTATAGGGTAAATACTAAAACAACCGTACATGCAATTATACAACAATTAAAAAGTAAAAATATCGTCGGGGATGGTCACCGTTACGGAAACGATCGATTTGATATTCACAGGATTTTCAATAATAATCAGGTACTTATAAGACATACATTGATAAATATTGATACTTTTTAAATTTCGACAGCATTATTTTATCGGAATCAAAATGCGTAAATGTAAACAATAAATATTCAAACTCATATTTCTCTAAACATAAAATCACCCGTCACAATCTTAGTTAAACTGTCTAAATGATATATTTTTATCACGAATGTTCTTAGGTTTTAAAACCTAAATCGATCGAATACACTATGTAAGGACTTGTATTTTTTTAGAATTCAAGCGAAGCGAGAAGTGTATTGGTTTTAAGGCTATGTCGATTTTTTTTTTATGTCTATATACATTTTTGGGATAGAAGGAGACGAGTAGAAGTGTTGGAGCACAGAGCTGTTTTGATAGCAAATTGGATTTTAGTTTGAACTTCCACTATCAGTAACTTGGCGATTTTGTTATGTATTCATATTTAAAAATTCTATCCAGATACATGTGTTGAAAGTTGGTCCATCTGCTCTTCGGATCGAATAATGTGATAAATATCATTGTAGTTTGAATAAAACTATCATTGCATAATATATCCGAAAAATCATTCTAAGCGAAGTTTCAATCAATATAATTATGAATTCATCGAATAACTTAGTAATAACTAATAACTGTAATGATGTATGGATATAAAAATATATCATATTTTATTATAATTACAAAACAGTATAATATATGGGATTGGTAGCAATTTCAAAGTCTATCAGATTATTATTTTCTGAATTACAAAAAAAAAAAAAAGATCAAAATGTGTTTCATCCATCTACCATACTATTACGTGGATATGTTATATTATATAACCACAATAAATCGCAGAAAAAAACATAAAATCCATGGAAAAAAAAATTTTAATATATTTAAAATATTTGAAAATTTAAAACAGCGTACAACGTACGATATAGCTAGGTAAAGTATATACATTCGCCTGATATCAAAACCGTAAAATACCAATTTAACGTAATGATTTCAAAATCCTATAGTGCTGAAGAAAAAAGGACAAAAATTTTTGAAAATTCCGTCACATACATATATAATACTAACTATAATTTTCGGTTCAAAATTCAAATCTCTATATATATATAAATATGTATGATTTCTTTTTCGAATTATTACAAAAAAATAAAAAAACTACATCTGTTTTCGTGCAAAAACTACTAGTATTTTTGATTTTTTTTTTTTTTTTTTTTTATATATTCTTATATTGTATAATAGTATCGTAAAAAAACACTAATAGAAAAATGACTTCTTCGAAGTGGCAAACGGGCGGAATATTTGCTATCTTCAGAGAAGTCTTCTACTCGAAAAAAGTTTTACTGACATAAAAAAAAAAAACACACAATAAAACCATAAATAACCACATAAAAACCATAATACTCATATAACATTCGTCCTGGTCCTTTGCTCGGAAACTTTAAAAATCTTAAAGTGAAATTTTCAAATGGGCGAGTGAATGGGAGATTCTAGACTCTATACGAATCTCCCCCCACCCTCCGGGAATATGTATATACCTCGCGTGTAATGACAATCTATCAAGTACCTATGTATTGTAATCGCACGACTGTATATGTCTGACCTGATGACAGTGAAACGCTGAAAACTGAACGTTTTATGAACGCCGCGTATACACACGACTGCCGGACGGTGACGGTGAAAACGTGGTAACGTCACGGGGAGGCAAACGACGCGGTGACGCGATATCGTAAAAGGCGCGCGGGGACGACACTATAACGGGCCGACGGGTCCGGCACAGCCGTCGCTACTTCGCCCGAGCCCCATGGAGCACGATCAGTCACAGGACCCACGGCAGGACGTGTATCGTACACAGCCGACACGGACACGATGCGCCCACACCGCCAAAACGTGTGAACGAGCGGAACGCGCGCGGCCCGAGAGCGCACTGCGCCGAGTACCATGTCGCCCGCGCGGTACGACCGAGCGTCGTCGCGGCGACGTCGACGGCGGTCGGCGGTCGCGTCCGCTGTCGTCATCGGAAATTCGCCTCTGTCGTTACAGTGACAGGCGACACGCGGAAGGTTAGGCATATGATGTGACGACGACGCGCGGCTTGACGATCGTTATTGGCTACGGCCCCGAACGGATCGCGAAAAAGTCAGAACGGGAAGCTCATCCCTGTCCCGGTTCAGAGTGGCCGAAAAACGCCCGTAGAAAAAATTTGAGGGGGGGAAAAAAAAAACAAAGAGTCGAACACACGACTATTACGGCTATGGAATTTTCGGGGAGATATAATGAAACGCCCGTTTTACGATGTTTCGTAACTGACATCGGTATCATTTTCGCCCTCCCTCAGAACACGGATAGACGTAGAAACTTGTATTTCCTACCGTAACGCCAGTTTCGGATTCTAAGCGTCACGGCGATGTGATATTTACATTTATTTGCTAAATTCGTATTTCGGTAACTTTAGGTTACCGGTGCCTTCGGTACATAAAAACAAATTAACTATATGCTAATGATTAATTCATAGATAAAAAAATAAATAAAATAATTAGGTATACGTACGTATACAGCTTTTCGACTGGGGGTAGGTAGGGGTTTTTTCAATATAGAACTTGTTGATAGGAAATTCGTTACAGTTGGTACTTTATAATAATATAGGGATGATTATTATTTTCCCAGTAGTTTTTATACGCGTAGCAAAAACCCAGTGACGAAATATTTTTCAATTTAAAAATTACAAATACCTAAACTATTCCTAGTTACTGAAATATATATGTCTAAGAACATATTAAATTCCGAAAAATTGTTGAAATTTTTATATAGGGAATTTATATTTTAGATTTTATAGTGATAGATACGTATGATCATATCTTTTATTATTGATACGCATAATATGTTATATATCGCCAAGTTACGATCTAACGGTGACCGACAAACTATTGATAATAATTTATGATTATTGTAAAGATTCTAGTTTTATCAAATATATGATGTATGTAGTTTGAAATAAAGTAATAATGTGAATTATTTTTGTGATTGAAATGATAAATTTCACAATCAATTATCATGCACTTCTCATAGAACTACGAGTACATCTCAAATTTCTGCGAACGTCAAACATTTTTCTGGTCAAATACATTTTAAATAAATATTTAATAAAAATGAAATTAATTAGGTACACTCGATTCATTTTTACACAACTGGGCGTGCTGAAAATATTAGACAATAAATCGTGTTATTGTAAGAATACAAGTACCTACGCTATTTTGCGATTCAACTGTACAGGTATGGAGATTTTCGATAAACATTGTTTAAGATTCAAAAATATGCAAAATGGTCAGATGACAAGATGAAACAAGACGTCAATATAAAGTTAGAGCCAGTTATAATTTCTACTAAATTGTACATAAAATATTATATAACTATACCTACGGGGATTAAAGTTTTAGTTATTCGTCTAATTATTATTTAATTTATTCGGTTCCAGTTTTAGAAATATTGTATTTTCAGATTTTGTTTGAAGTTTTAGTCCAATAAAAAAAAAAGTTCTGGTTCGTTTTTTGGTTAGAACAAATTTTTAAATAAGATTTAAACTTTCACTAAATATCAACTAAATGGTAAAACATAATATTAATGGGCGGATAAGGATTCGTGTTCCTTAAAGAGGTTGATTAAAAAACAATTGAATCAATTGTAAGTTTTAATATTTCAATTTAGTTACTTAACTAATTCCAAACCGTGTTCTTCTTAATTTAATTATATTAATAAATGTTATAGACATATTAAGACACAAATTTTATATATTTTACATCTGTACACAAATACGCCATACGCTGAACATGTCTAAAAAATTATTTGAATATTAATTAAACAATTAAAATCTTACTTATAGGTGTACGGATTACGGGTATGTTTAAAAATTGAAAAATGTCACCATCCAAAGTACATTTAGTTCACGAGAAATTCGGAAGTGCTGCGGCTATTTCCGGTTGAACATTTTGCGATTTATTTGAGAGTACAATATATTACATAGACCGACTCTTTCCACCCCGATTCTGTAATTTATCATCCGATTCGCGTAGTGAAAAAACATATATTTTATCATCGCGGGAAATATTATACAACAGGTGATTATTTCGACAAGTGTTTACAATGATAATGACACTCGTTGCGTTCGACGTTACCTATACATTTTTCACCCTTCCACATTATAGATCCTAAAAAGATCGAAAGCAGTCCATATAACGTACAGAGTATACACTGGTCATCGACCATCGTATAATAACGTGGTTTCCTCGCCACCCGAAAAAACCAATTTTTGACAGTTTAAAATGTTTTGTATACACGCGTGCTATATTTAATCGAACCCAGTATGCTCTTAGCCAACATCGAAATACCCAAAGTACAGTTGTTCAGAATATCCCGGAAATCGCCAAGACATTCGATAAAAAATAGTGTCACGTATTTGTTTAGTTTGCAAACAATGTTTATGAAACTAAAAATTCTATTATCGTCTGAACGAAATTTAAACTTCTGTACAGTTTCAATGCACAGAGTCAGTTCTGCATTTTTTAGTGCTTAAAATATAATAATACAATATATACATATGCCTCTAATAGGTACTATAGCAAACGTGTGAAATGTCTTTATTTTGCACTTTTGGGCCATTTAAAATGTTACCTAGTTCTTATAGATATATAGTGACAGTATGTCATTATTATTACATACAATTATACAAATGTATCAAAATAAAAACCAAAATATATTATTACAATAATTTATCTAAATAAATACGTAATCATAGTACTAAACAAATGAAAAATGTAATCCAATAGGTAGGTACATATTTATTTTTTTATACCGTTTAACACCGTTATTATACTTGTTTCAGAACAAGACTTATAAAATAAAGTTGTTACTTGTTAGTAGCTAATGAGAACTTAGAACCATATGATTAAATTAGAGTAATATAATATTCTTCAAAATGAACAAAAAAAAAACTAGTATATTTATGGAATAAGAATACATACATATTACGGTAGTACCTATAATTACCTAATTTCGTCATTTAAATTTATTTAATATATCTATTGAATAGGATAATACCTATCATGGATATAGTAGAATCACGTAGGTTAGGTTAATCTTTGTTGTGATATGATTGAATTAGATTTAATATTTAATTTTTTTATAATATCCGTAAAAATTGAAATCCAACTAAAAATAAATTACCGACGACAGAAATCAATTTTGAAAATTTCAAAAAAGAAAAAACCTCACAGTACAACCAATAAATAAAAATAGATTATCTAGATAACAATAATATATCCTAACATAATATTATAAATATGCGGCAGATTTTATTTATCAAGAAAAAATGATCTATACATATTTAACAATTTAATTGGAACATTACTACCGCCGTTATAAAAACGTTTTTAATTTATACCCAAATTAAAAAGTTCGCACTTGCCTTTAATTAAAACGAAAAGACATTAATATATATTTAGGAAGCAGAAATAGTTTATGGGTGACCATTATAGTCCCGATATATATATATATATATATATATATATATAGGATATAAATAAACGACTCGAACGAATTCTTATTTCCTAGTTCGGTTTTAATTTCAACTTCGTCCCTGGAAGATTAGGAATATAGATATAAAGTACAAAAAAGAGCACCATTGCCCATAGTGAATATTTTTTCGATAAACATTTTTTTTTTTAGTATAATGCACTAGAGATCTAAATAGACTTCCCATAAAAAAAAATCCTGGCTATGTGCCCAATCGTTATGATAAATGGTTCATAATTAATGGGATATAAAGTAAAGGTACTTTTGCTTTCGTCCGCTCCACTCGGTTTTATAGAACTATATACAAAAATACCGCGGGGAAGCACTTCTCACGGTTAGGTAGGATAATGATGACGGGTATATTGAATTTGAAAAATTAATTCTAAAAAAAAAAAAAAATATTCTGAACGAAGCTTCGGTGGATACACTTGACAATAACTGTAGATTATACTAATGATAATATGATAATATGATAATATTATTTAATATAATGAACAAAAAAAAGTTGAAAAAATGAAAAAATTATTTGGAGATAAAGGGATTTGGGATTTGAATCGAGGACCCTGTCCTTGTTAAAAACATCGTTAGCTAACATTAGACTACGTACGAATGTTGAACATCTTAGAAAAATAAACCTAATACAGATAAAAAGTAAAATAGCTAAATTTAAATTTTATATAACTTTAAAGACCCATCGCCAAATTGACTTCACTGTTTTTTTTTTATATATTCATATATATAAAAAATACATATTTAAAAAAAAAATAAAAATAAAATTCCTATATGTGAAGTTTAAAAGTTATTATAAAGTTATACTTATTATTAATTAAATGTCACAAAATTGAAAATTCCTATAAGTAACCCAAAAATATATTTTCATGTAATTCTCAAGTCTTAACAACTAAAATTAAGCTTATTATGTATTAAATGTCTCAAATTTGAATATTACTATAAATAGTCTGAAAATGGATAATAATTTTCGAAAATTTTTATTTATTAATATTTGACGTAGGTAAAATAATAATTACACTTAATATTAATTATTAAATTACACTTGTGGTAAAAATGCCATGTCTCTAGAATTAATATTAAGTTATGAAAAATTTGATCAGAATCGTGTTTTCCGATTTTTATGCTTTTTAATTGTTTGATAGTTTTTTCTTAAGCATTTATCGAAAAAAATAAAAATCATCTCTCTAAAGTACCAACTGGATGCATTTTGCTACCAGAAAATAATGCTAGATTTAATGATCGGAGCACTTCTTCTTATAGATTTTTTTGGGTACAGACATGAAAAAAATACATCATCGTAAAACTAATACATTCCTCGCTTAGCTCAGAACCTAAAATAAGTTAAACTTCAATAAACACTGGTAAAAAAATTAAACGTGCTCTTAAAGCCACTAAAAAAATACATTTTTCAGATTTATATAATTTATATAACGATATAATTATCGTTATACTATTCATTAGAATTTTCGTGATAATTTAATAATAAGCTATATAAACAAGTATAAGTTGGGGGTAAATAAATGTATTAGTGTTTTTGAAAATATTGAATAAAATGTCATAAATTCTGCTAAACAGTGTAAATATAGTGTAATAACAAATTTTAAGAAATTGTTGTTTATCTCATGATTATATATATACCTACTGAATACCTACCATTTAATAATAACAGATATATTTTAGATCATGCAAACATTCAGGTAACCTAATATCTATTCTATGGTATATAATAATAGATAAAATAATTGATCTGTCTCTTTCTGACAAATATGCATGATGTCACAATGTACAATATGGTTACTATAGTTAAGTTATTACGGTTTAAAATTTTTAAAAAAATCATTATATTAAAACATTTTCAAGATTTTACAACTTTAATATAAATCTATTTATGAAATATTTGTGGAAAAATGTCAACATTCGGGTTTTAATATTTTATTATACCAAGATATCTTAATGTATTTTTTTGAAAATTAACAAAGAATAGGAGAAATATGTTCATGGAATGACAAAAAAAAAAAAAAAATAGAATTTTAAATGCCCGTGGTCTTTGGAAACGTGTGACATACCTACACAGATATATATAATAAACTAGATTGCTAACTGCTATATATTTCCCGTATAAATGATTGAAGTCACCATTGGTCCGCCATCTTTGTGGGAATTTGAATCTTATCACATGTATATTATCAATATGTGTGTACAATACATAGATATCAGATGATATGTTTAATAAACTGTGGTAGGTACAATATATAAGTAGCTAATTACCTAGATATTTTAACTTTGAATAATAGACAAAATAAAATTATGCAAATACATAGGTATTATTATTACGTCCCCTTGAAAGTCGAAAATCGTTGAATGCCGAAAGTTCAAATCAATCTGATTCTCAAAAGATCGAAGATCGTCTAGGTAATCGTCCAGTATCATTTAAATATTTGAAATAATTCCTTGTCTGATAATTTTAAAACTATATATATATATATATATATACTTTATTAATTATTAATGTAATAAAATAATAATATTACCTTATTTTGTAAAACTTACGAATTACTACCTACATATTATTAAACAATATATTGTCAACTATACTTTGATGTATTTATTGTCTTCTACTATTTTCATCATTTTTGATTTCAATATTTTACTGTGCTCGCAACACTCTTACAACCAACAACACAAGACACAACACGACTGGAGCATTTTTAATAATATTTATGTTATACGTGTTCACATGAGTTATAACATTAATGTTCGTGCAAAGATATGTATAATACATAATCATAGGTAATAATCATAATCATAGGTATATATCTGTGTATTCGTGATCCTAAGTATATATTATCATACAACGGTAAACGCGGTATAAATTCGAAATGTTTTATTATCAAAATATTCTGTGATAAAACATTGATAAATGATCCACAGCCCACAAAAATGGCTGCCGCGGCGACTTCACTTTTATCCGGGAGTTAGCAATCTAGTTTATTATACATATTATATCTGTGCATATCAGCTATGTAATAATATCCAATGTCTTTTTTATTGTCTATTTGTAGTATATATGTATAGAAAATAAAAAAAAAAAACAGGGAAGTGAAGAAAAAATAGTTTATGTGCTGGAATCATGATAACACGATGACAAACGAATAATGCACGTCAGAGAAAAACAAAAACCACGAGACACAATTTCCTATATAGTCTTATAGAAATATTTTAATTGAATAAATATCCGGATAGTTTCATTACAATACACTTGATAGAATAATATACAATAATACAATATATAATGGTGAAATATCATTGTGGTATATTTCATCAGCTATTAATACATCAGAACGGACGTCCGGCAGCGGCTAACACTGGAGTGTACGCTTAGCACATCATATATATTATGACATAATAAATTATAAACCCGTAGGAACTGTTCTAGTTTTAAGGATAAAAGGGAGGAATATTTGAGCTTAATTTACATGAATCGATTCTCTTGATCGCCAGCTGACGATTAAATACGGTTAAATACAGGCTCGTACTGAGTATTATTAATTTTTATTTATTTTGTTTTTATTTTTTTTTTTGCCAGAATAATATTTTATATTTCATCTAACCCCGCTCCAAACTTCATACATCCATAAAATTAATCTATGAAATTATATACACGGTAAACGGTTAAAAGCTAAATATAGAGTCTCATCACCATTTATGAAAAAATCAGCCTATACCAAAATACATACCATTTCATTTCGAAAATGAAACTACTCAATGGTACACCTGATCGGCTATCTAGGATTCCTATATATTGGAAAAATGGCGATCGATCACTAAATATCTGTAATGTGAAAGTGTCCGAGTACAAATATTTAAATGCTATTTAAGTATTCAAATACGTATTTTAAATAATTTTCTACCTACAATTTTAACTCGACGAGTTTCGCATATTTCGCACAGAAAAATTGTTACTTTATAAGTACTTTTTTTTTGGATAATTTAAAAATAATATAGATTCAATTTTGTAATTTCTCGATGGTATCGAAAAAGCATGCCTTTCGTGTTTTATTAGTAATCATTTGCCTGCAGGGAATATTCAAATTCTGTTGTTAAAAGATATTGAGAAAAACATTTTGCAAAGTTATAGATAAATACTATATATATTGAGTGCAACACCTACCGGGCGAAACTTCTTTTGAGTGACACTAGTTGTAAGTGCAACCGATTTTCAGTGTGAAATCTTAGAAGTACAACTCCGTTTGTAGTGAGGATTTGTAATGGTTATTGTTAAGGATAAAATAAATTCCTTTTAAACGCAACACTTAATAATTGAAACTGTTTTTGAGTGCAATACACTTCGAGTATCTACTTTATTTATATACTGTACCGCGAGATTCGTATAATAGCCGGTTATTGTTAAAGTTAGGGAAATTCCGCCTACCGTTGAAAAAGGCGTTCACTTTCTAGAAAATTGTCTCCAACCGAGTTTTTCGGATGAATATATGTATAGATGAAGTGGATAATCCGAGAAATTAATCATTTGGACTATGAATGTTCTCTTATACGAACTCGAACATTACTTCGCACGGCTCTCGCCCGAGCGTATCAATCATACAAGGACATGATTTTTCAGGAACTATTAAAATATCATCGTCGCCGATTTCACTGACTTCGTGATCTTTAACATTATTGTCGACTGAACATTCCTGAATAGTATTGATGGTGTTTGGCTTATTCGAGTCTGTATTAATTAATGACGTCGGATTTGTTATTGTCGATTGAATTGATGAAGCTCCTCAATTTGATAAAATTTTTTCTAAAATTATCAAATTAATTTTCCAAAAACTCTTCGATAAAAAAAGTTAGGGAAATGATAATTGAAATGAATTAAATGAAATAAATTCTGCTACAGCAGAAAAAAAAGTATCCAGATACTGGCACCATATAGCTCCAGATCGTAATGGCAATAATGTCCATACATTCATTAATCAAATGTCTGCAATTTTCATATATATTTTCAGTCCATTCTTCGAAATGTTCGTGTTCATCTGTTGATCGTGTTGGAACGAGCGAACGAACGGTATAAACGTTTCGTATCGGTAATAATTATAAATATAAATTCAACATATTACATATACATATAAATACTATTAAAATATATTTAAATGTTTTTTTTTTTTTTTTAATTAATAGATTGTCATTTTAAATAAAATTTCATTTGCCTGTAATTGCCATTAAAAATTCCATTGTCGACAATCTCTTCAGTGAAAGTTACACTAATTTTTTTCACTAACACTAAAATGGTCTCTGTATTTCCATAAATTAATATCTTCTGTGTCTTCATCAGTTGATTTTTTTTTTAAATACTTTTTTTTTTTAGTAAATAACAGTCGATTATAAAAATTATTTTTTATTTCAAGACTTTATGAAACGCTAAATTTAAATTTTTTTTTTTTCTGGTAAAAACAGTAAATTCTTATCATTAATTTTGTTTGTCTAAAGTTATTCAGAAAGTCATAATTTAAAAATTCAAGAACATGTTTATTGTAAAATTTCGTGAATTTTCAATAATAAAATTAGTACGGGTACGTACGTATAATATTGATATATTCGGACGAACTTTTATTATAGGTATAACGATGATATATGTTTAATTTGACATTTGAATTTATTAACCTGGTGACATTGGTAAAACCTGAAACATATAAAAACCTTATAAATATAATTAAAAACCTGAGAACAATAAGACCAATACCGACTTTATATGTGCAGAGTAGATGCCTACTATAATTTAGTATTCATTTATATTTTATACTCATATATTATATTTAACGGTAAATGTATTTCAAATCGTCAGACTTTCGTGATATTTTTTAAATTTTTATTGAATTTATATTTTATATTGATGTGTAGTTATTGTAAAATCTGTTAGCTGAGCGAGAACCGAGCGAAGTGAGATTCCAATTCTTATAAAATTCCGTGAACAGTGAGTTCGGTCAATTTTCGGATTATTTACTTTGTCAACCTATTCATCGAAAACACTTTAGGAGTGAACGAATATTTTTTAGAAAGAGAACGCCAGTTTCCACTGTAGGTAGAATATTTTTTTAATTAATCAATTAACAATATTATGTCCCAAAATCTTCAGTCACCAACTATTATGGATTCTGATAAAATACATAAACCGAGATATACGTATTACACTCAAATTTAACTCTACCAATGAGGTGTTTTACTCAAAACAAGTTACACTTACAAAGTCTCGCACTCAAACTAGGTTAAAAATCCAAAGTTTAGCACTAAAAATGTGTTTAACTTACAATTAGTCTCACTTAAAATAAGTTTCACTTACAAGGAGTTGCACTCAATAGGTGTTTCACTCAAGGTAATAAAATATAAAAAATTTAGTTTAAAGTTTGAAAAAGGCAAAAACGTCTATCAAAATCTAAAAATATTTTAGTTAAATAAATTTAGGTATATTGTTACTTTTTGTTAATATGTATATTTTTTTAATTAATTTGAAATAATTTATTTGGAATACATTGTACAAATATTTTTTACAACACTATTGTGTGCCAGTTCTCTTATGAAATCCACAATAAGTAATATGACATTAGATTGGTTCATATCTTCTCTACGGTATTCCTCTTCCTTACAATCGACGAATACCTATATTTTTACAAAGCTGAGGAGATAGCCTCAATATTATTAAAACTATTTTGTTAGATACAGGATTATAAATATAATATCAAATATAATTCAGGCTTCTCCTTCTCCTCTTCCTCCTCTTCCTTCTCCTGCTTCTTCTTCTTCTTCTTTTCTTTCAACTATTTGGGGTCGGCCACATTAGTCCTACATATCCATTTAACTTTATCTCCCTCATCTTCTTCATTTACCCCTACCTTCCTCATATAAATCTCCATCACATCCCTCAATTCTTTTTCGGCCTTCCTCACCATCTATTTCCATCAATATACATTTTCTTTACTAATCTTACTGCTTCAGTCTCTTCCTTTTATAATTATTATTATTATTATTATTAATAATAATAATAATACTATTATATATTATTATATTAATTATTATACTAATCTTAAACTTACTCGGGTATTAAATTACCAAAAATCTTTCGCCTGCTTACATACTAAATCTCTAAACATCTAAATCATAATTTACTTATCTTTTATCTTATCTAAGTAAATTTATCTAGATAATTTGTATAGATACATTTTTTTTAAGGAATATCCAAAAATATTCTCCCTCTCTATATAATATTTGACTAAAATATGCTCTTGCTCAAAATATACGCATTTATATATTTTATTACCTAATTCTTTTTATTTTCATCCATATTTTATTACCCTCAAAAAAAGTAAAATTTAAAAATATACATATATTTTTCTTTAATCATGAAGTCAAATAATGTACCTATTTTTATTTTTTTTAACTATTCTTTTTTTGTGAGTATAAATTTATTTTTAATATAGTAAGAAAAAAAATAACAATATTATAAACAAATAAGAATAATTTATACGTTTCATATTATTTCTTTGGAAAATGTTAAAAACTGATTATTGATTTTCGATTAAAATTTAATTAAATAATGTATTTTGTATAATTGTCTTATAAGATTTGATTTTATATAAATATAATCAAAAAATAATAAGAAAAAATTACTTGGATGAATTTCTCTACGAAATATTATATACCTATATATATATATATATATATATGCCGTTATTCCTAATATATATATATATATATATATATATGTGAAATAAATTGTTATTTATAATATATTATGTACTTATTGGCTTATTGGCTCATTGATTTTAATAAAAAATCTTGAAAATACTAAGAAAAAAAGTTTTCAAATTTAAAAATTATTGTTTTATTTTATCTAGATAAAAATGAATTTATCTTTCATCTTTATCTAGATCGTTTTATTCATATTATCATTTATTTTTATCTCAATACATTTTTAGTAATCTATTTCCAACACTGCCTATTATACACGCATTCGTCACGCCACTGACTTTTCGTAACCGTCTGTATATTTGCAACCGAAGTACTCTCATATGCATATTGCACAGTCCCACTCCATCACAGATGTTCAAACCCTTATATTCGACCTATATAGAATATTATCTCTGCCATAACGTATCGTTACAGCCCAAAACCTTAATAACACATGGATATTTGTAAACCGTTTCGAAGCTTTGATCATCGATATTATCCACACTTTCGGAACAACTTATTAAATATTTTGTAATACCACCTAAATATAATCCATTAGATATAACTAAATACATTTAAAAGTTGAAAACAAAATATTGATCAAATCTAACCTTTAATTTTCAATAAACAGCAAAAGTTTTGAAAATTTATCATTTAAAACGTATTTACATTACAATATTAATCAATAGAACATGTAACAAATAATAGTACATGTAATATTGTACATTATGTTTCTTAAACTATATTACTATATTATAATTTACCATTATCATTACATGTTCTTAGATAATATGTTAGATCCAGTATAAACAATAAATATATGGTTGTTATTAACAATAATAAAATTATATTAATAAAAAAATTATTATATTATATATATATTATTATATAATTTTAATCTTATTCGATATTTAGGAAATCCGGTTATCGATTTTGAACTCGATTTTGAGTCTACTAATAACCACGAACTTATAATTGTATAACATCGTAATTCTTGTATCGTGATTTCAGACGAATAGTAGAAAATTAATCGTATTTATCACGGATTTAAAATGTATTTCTCTTTCCGTTTTAAAATTTAGTGTTTTCGGATTGTGTTAATACAGATAATTTTTAACTTTGAGATTATGATATTAAAAATAAATTGATGAGTCTGAATCACTCTCTGGGTCTCTTTTCTCAGTTAAAAACAAAACGAATTCAACTCTGCGTAGTTCATTTCGTGTATAGTGAAACGAAATGATGAAACTTGCGTATTATAGTTGCATTAAATAAATATATAAATTGACATGTACACTACGCTCAACCAGACGATGAAGGGTTTAAAGGGTTCACATTGTACATACAGGGTGCACCTATCACCAAATATTATTCTGAATGTATACCTTAGATTAAAATTTAGTTGTCTTTATTGTGATTTTTGTGCGTAATATATATCGACATTCGAGTACGTTTTAAATATATAATATTCGAAAACTTACTTACTTAAAAAATATCATTCAGCTGATGAATGAAAATTTCAAATTTAAATTCATTTTACTATATTTATTAGTTTTTATTTTACATAAATATTTAAAAATCATACTTTAACTATATAAACTCAAAGTTGTTAAATTAAAAAATGAAGATGTTTTTACCTTTTTGGTGATTTATTTATTATACAAGTTTTATTGTCATAAAAATAAGAAAAGTATTTATATTGAATTACATCTATATGGTGTTATTTACAATAAAACTATAATGTACAATATTTGAAATCGTTGAATTATCATAGTTAAGCGATAATATTACATATTGATGTTTTTTTGAATAGCAATCTTGAAAATGTTGTACAGTTATAATTTATGAGTACATAAACATATCATCAAAACATTATACCCAAAAATGATAATAAACAAAACTTATTTTCCGATTGGGTTAAACACCATATATATGTGAAAAAATTTCTACTCTGAAAAAGATATAGACGGGAAATACGTTGTGGATCATTAGATTTTCGATTCGTTTTCTTCCGCATCATAACAGCAAGTAGTAAATTATTTATTTCAGCGACTGTAAGCTACTTTTGCACATTTTGTCTACAGACAATAATAATATTTCACTACATTTTCACACATTTCGGTCCGAGCCCACAGCTGGTATTTCGATTTCGTGCTCATTCGAATGTTTGAACTAAATATAAAAATTGGAATAACGTATATAATTTTACTATGTAACCAGGATCTTATTTTTAGAGAGAGGTTCCATTTTTTAAACTTACGTACGACCATTGTAATAAAATGTTAAGTACGAATTATATTACGAGTATACGTACATATAAGTAATTTAGGTAATCAAAAATAAAAAATATTCTAAGAAAATATAGGTGTTAAACAAAAACTATATAAAATAATTGTAAAAAAATTGGTGGTGGAGAGGGATCTGGATTTGCTAACCTTGTCTTAAGTCTGGTCATGAAATATCATTTAATTGAATTGCTTGAGGTCTGGCACATTCTTATTGTAACTATTGGCCTTAATCGAGACTATTTAATTTAATTTGGAACATATAACTAATACCATATATAATGACATTATTTTGTACACAATTATAATTCGATTTTTGAACTAATATTAAATTATAAAATGAAATATTTGATAATATACTGAAACAATTAAATAACTAAATCAAACCTAAAACAGGAAAATATATAGATAATTTTGATTGTATAGATAAACATAACAAACCAATTATTATGTAGGCCAGGGGGAGGACTAAGGGTACTATATCCCCACCCCCTCACTATTGACCTTGTTCTTTTTTAGCTATATTTATGCTAAATCGATTGCAGTTATTCAGTGATAGTTGTAGTTTATTATATTCTCTGGTTGTTATTTAGCTAATAACAATTATTACAAAATGGATGATAAAAGAAAAAATATATGAACACGATCATTGTAATGTAATAAAAAAGAAAAGTTCAAAGAAGACGACGTTGTTCAAATGTTTGATCAAAATACTCCTAGAAGACTGCAGTTAGCATTTTGAGCATAATAATTGTTAAAATAATATATATATATTATAAAAATAACAATATTTTATATATGTAATACAAAATCAATATATATCATAAAAATATACAAAAAGAAAATATGCCTAGAATATTCACAAAATATTTATAAAGGTAAAAAATAGTTACGTCTATCATCAGGTTAACCTACGTCATTACATACCAAGCTATAGGGGTTCTGTGTAGACAATTTTTATAAAATTTTAAGAGGAATAAAAATATTATCATTTAAATATATTTAAGTACATTTTAAAAGTAATTTAAATATAGATCTGTGTTGGTACCACTTTTTATTGTTGCGTAATCACAATATTTTTTAACATACCTATTTTGAGAGAAAACATTATTCTCGGAATTAATAATCGAATTCTTATACGGTATCTTAGAAAAAATTATCTGTGTTCTACTTTCGTCGCTTTTTCGATATTATAAGTACAACTGATATTATTCCATTTTGAAAATCTGAAAAAAAAAATGATTTTATTAAGATTTTTTTTTTTTTTTAAATGGACGACGGTAGAATACAGATTATTTTATCAACAGTATTGTGCCAAAATTTAGTTTTATAACTAAAATTACAGCCCAAGAACGGCTTGATTTTTTTTTCGCAAAACAATTTTTTCGATAAAATAATGTATATGTGGCGTCCTCTTAATAGTATCAGGTTGTAACCTGATGATAACTTATAGTCGAAACTAGTTGTTACCTTTATAAATAATTTACGAATACTCTAGGCATATTTTCTTTTTATATATTTTTTTATAATAATATATATTAATTTTGTATTACATAATATATAAAATATTATTATTTTTAAAATATAATATATATTTTAAAATGTATTCCTAATTGTTATTTTATTTTGTGTTGTATAATATCCAAAATTAAGCCAATATATTTTTTGATACTTTTAAGCATATTTTTTATTATCTATATGAGTAATATGTGATCTTAGCCGCCCCCTCCCCCGTACGAAATTCTTAGCTACATTACTGTATGTAAGTATATATATTATACTTTTTTATAAAATAGTAAACAGAATAAATATGAAAAAAATGAAACTTATTATCAGAATCAAATCTAATGAGAAAACATTGTAAATTATATTATAAAAATATTTTTACATTTTGACTAAGAAGAGAAGATAAAATCATTTTTTAAAACAATATGGTAATGTACTAAATGTATCCATATTCTATATAAATACCCAAAAATTATAGGTAAAATGTACGTTATATTATTACCTCCTCGTTTATATTTTTGTAATCACAGTTTTTTTATTTCCGGTTCCAGTTTCAGTTTTATATAGAAATGAAAAAGGCTTTCGGCTCGTGTTCTAATTTGATAAGGCTTAAAAAAAATTTTCTAAACTTCTACTAAATATTAACCAAGTACTACATTTTAACATATATCAATTAGGATTCAAGTTCCTCCAGAATAATTTTTAAAATAATTAAAATTTTAGGTTCCGATTTCAGTTAGTGTAGTCATTTTAATGTAATAACTAATAAGTAGAGCGCGGATTTAAATGCATTAAAACCCAACCAAATATTCACTAAAAATTCTTTATAATGCATAAATATATGCACTAAAATGCTCAAATATGCACAAAAACAAAAAAATATGCACTCAAAAATTATATATATAAAAAAAATTGATTTTTTTTATAGGTAAATCATAATTCATAAACATTTAATAAATTAGGTATATAATGTAATAATGGTAAGAATAAAAAATTAAGAATACATTGCTTTAAAATATTTTTCTTGGATAGTTTTAAATCCAAAACCAAAATTTAAATAAATAATTTTTTTTTAATTTAACAATAATAATTATTGAACTTTTTTGTAAATTGTTCACGAAAACCTTAACCAAATTTAAATTTTATTATGAAACACTTAAATATTCACTAAAAGATGAAATATTCAGTTAAAATCGTAAAATAATCCCTTAAAATGTAATAATGTCGAAAAATTCCAAAATATGCAAGAATATGCGCTAAAAAAATTTCTATTTTTAATTACATCACCATAAAACATAATATAATATGCACGCTTAGCATATGACACAATTAACTAAAAATAAACATGCAAATGCATACAAATCCAGGCTCTGCTATTACTAAGTAATCTTACTAAATCCATTCTACTAAATTCGATTTCAATCCATGTTGATAATGAATATTTAATCATTAACATGAACAAAACTGCCATATCGAAATGAAAAGATTTTTATTAATATTAACCCAACTTTATATTTTTACTTTTAATTCACTTTTATGAGCCATTCACATTAAATTTATGATATAATCACGACGTATTTGATCAATATCATTGGCCAGCTGATATATTGTTTCGCATGATGCATATCGACATATTAAAGTACCTATTTACAATTAATCCTATTTGGATGTGCAATCGATGATATTATCAATCTGTAAATATTCTTCAGTTCTAGATTTGAAAAAATAGTTTAAAGTTTTAAACTTATATTTGAAACCGTTCATTTTGATTGTAATAATTAATAAAACATAAGTAACACGCTAACTTACACCGTACATAGTTTATTATTGGCCCATTATACATTTGATTTGTCAATTATTATAGTTATTAAAATTATTTCTGTATCCTTTGTCTGGATAAAAATATATGTTTATGTAAAGTCGTTCGTGCCATATAGAGAAAACAATAATTTATATAAATATTAAAAATAATATGATGAATCGAAATACGACTAACAAAAATAATGGTCTGCCGGCGCTCCAATTAGGCAATTATGCTGCACGGATGTGTGAAACGTTTCGTTATTATTGTATTATTCCAAATATATACTACCTACATAATAAAAGTTTCTTGTGAAATGAAAATTTGCAAATAATGTACCGGGAATTATAAATTCGGTATATTGAACGGAAATTATTTTTACGATTACCAGAAAAAAAAAAAAAAAAAAAATATAAAAATATTATTCCTATGTCTGAAAAAACATTTGTAGGAGAATTACTTCCAGATTTCAAAGAATTGCAAACGTTTTAAAGAGGTAATTTTAAGAAAAATAAGGGACAATAACAAAATATATATATATACAATTTATACATTTAAAAAGTAGTTTACAAATGATCCCGTAACAGTGCTACTTTTCATTATTCTATGTATAAATGTATATAATTACATAATTTGTTAAAAATACGTGTTTACAAAAAACAAAAAATTGAAAACTATAAAGACATTCGGAAGTGGTTTTAGAATTATTACACCAGTTCAAGAATTTTTATATGTCAATATTTCAAAAAAAAAAAAAAAAAAAAATACCGTGTTGATATTTTACGGTTATCTAAATTTCCAGCTCATTATCGAAGGAACGAAAAACCGTTTTTACATTTTTCAAAACACTTTCTCTTTTTTAATGAATAATATTTAAAATACTGTTTTCTTTCGATTTTATAATGAATATTTGTAGTCAAAAACAATTCTAACGCCTTACTGTTTATTTTGCAGATGTGCATTATTTTTATCATTCATGTGGTGCGTAAATCTATTAAATTACTATAAAGTATTTAAGCATTATTCGAAATATACAAATCATATTACGTTTTGTTTTATTTATAAATATAAATCTTTGTTTTAAAATGATAATTGTTTTGTCGAGTAGAAAAATATATTATAATATACAAAAATCCTAATATTGTGCATCAAGTGTAAGAGTCTAAAATGAACAACTCTTTTTCCTCGCGTTTTCACCTGATTAAACAACGTCATATTGTTCATTGACCCGCCAACAACTACACCTGGGATCGAATTTTTTATGAAAATAAATATCATATTTACAATATTTATCGTATAATATATATATATATTCGTATAAAGTATAAACTATTGTGTTATTGTTTTTAATTAAATGCAACAAAAACTGTTGAATATAAAAGACGATAGGTACCCAAAAATATCAAGTTTAAAATAATACATAATAATTAAATAAAATCTTTTTTTTTTATGAGAAATTTTATCGATAACTTATATACTTCTTTATTTCTTTATTATGTTAAATATATTATTCTCGATTTCAAAACTCCATAAATGTACTGCTAAAAACAAAATTTTTGAGGTTACTTACTAACCAAAAGTGTTTACCTTAAAAAAAACATTAATCGCTCCACTATAATGATCTAAAAAAAAAAAATATGAAAATGGTGAAGCTCATTTCATTTATTCACATACGGGTACTATATTATTCTATAATATTGTTAAAATAGATGTAGATTATAATCGTAAATAATTTTAAATTTAATATCATTCAATTATGAAATATTAATTTAATTTCAGGTTTATTATACTTTAGGTACCACTTTTTATCAATTAATTTCATTAACATATTCATTAACTTTAAATAAAAGGTTTTATACAATTTTTTTGTTCTGTAAATATTCATTATTAAATAAAAGAAATTTCGGTTTTGTTTTTACTGAAACCATAATCAGTTTCAACAATGCGGCTTTTTACAGTGAATAAAAATACTACAATGATAATAACAAATATAGCTGGCAACAATGTTACTATATATCTAAATTGTGTATTTTTTATTTAGTTATTTTTATGGTAAATATTTAAATGGTTTATTTGTCAAATTTTCCAAATAAAGGCAAAAATCATCATTTTTCTGAAATAAATTTGATGAAACTTTACTATCTTAACTGTTAAGAAAATGTTATGGATATTTTAAGAATAATGAAAATAATATAACAATATTATTAAAATGAACAAACAAGAAGGCCATTTAAAACAATTTTGAAGTTATATAATACAAATAAAAAAAAATAGTAGATTAATACAGGGAAGTATATTTCAGTGACAGTTTCAGAGTATAATAAGTATAATTTTTTAAATATTTAGCTCATTGTCGTAAATAAAAAAATCTATTTTTCATAACTTTTTAAATGACTACAACTTTTTGTTTGATAATAATTAATATCTACCTATTTCAATCAGTTTTACTATCTATAGGTATTTTAACTTTAAAATACATTTTTAGTGTATTTTTGTTTGTTTTTCGTTAACATATTTTTACCGTTGAAAATAATTGGTGTAACATCATCTTAATATTTGTAAGCAATCATAAATCTTTTTCAATCGAAAAACTATCGAATGCCTATTTTACTGTCAATAAATGTCAAAATTTTATTCATATAAATTAATATTATTTATTTATTTATTATTTATTTTTCTAAGGAATATTGAACATGTGTCGTGAAACCATATTTATTGAACAACTGGATCGATAACGATATTATGAATTTTGGTGTTGAGTGAACAAAAGTGTCAATGGATAATTTGGATCAAGAGTCCTGAGGTTTACCTCAGCTTTCTCGCTATTGTTAAATTTATTTACCGTCAGTTCTGCAGTTTATTGCATCAGTTCTGCATCAATTAGTAATATTTTTTCGGGAATTTGGAATGGATCTTATACCTACTGCTATTAATTGTAATAATTATATTCGATTAAGTGTAGAGATTTGAACAAAAATTAAAAATCCTTGATACTTTATCCAGATTATGGATAAGTATTGTCATTTTCAAATATAACAAGATTTCGTTTTGACTATTTTAAATGTGTGTTTTATGATACAGGTCAAAAATAATTTATAACTATACATGAAAAATGAAAGTGAATTCATATTTATTTATTTGTTTATTTTTTAATGTGATAACTTTATAGTAGGTACTATACTAACATGCTTGTGGAAGAAATGATTAATAAAGACTTTTGAAATTTATTTAAAATAATTGTAATGCAACATATATACGACTATACGAGTATAACCCATTATATAAAACTTATTGTCTTGAAATGTAAAACTAAACATTCTGTTCACACTCATCTGCATAAAATTCAACAAGTAATAATAGTTAGTAAACTTATACACATAACGCTTAAACGTTTTTAACGAAAATGTATAAATGGAGATCTTAATGCTATTTCAAGTCATCATTCCCAAAATCATACATATTTTAAATAAATAATATCTACATTGTTCATAAACTATTATAAAAGCTTATTTAAGTGTGTATAGGTATACGCATCGATTCATGAAATGTTGAAATATGGGTATAGCTTATATTTAGCTTTTATTGGACTAAAATACTGGTTTTAAACATAAAATCTACGTCTGAAAATATTTTATCTGAAATATGTATATTCATTGTTTCAGGATTATTATGTTCTAATTTTTTCAAAAAAATGAAAATTAAATTTTGTTCAACTATACTGGTTTGTCGGTAAATTATATTAATTAATAATATTTTGATAAAAAGATATACTAACAAAAGTAGAAACGAAGATCTAATAATCACAAGGAGACGGAAAATTATATTTATTCGAAGGCTCTGCAATGCTTAATTTAATACCATATTATTATCAAGAGAATAATTTTGAAAATTGCGAAGAAATATTGAGAAATGTGTATCGATTGAACAGAATTTAATTTCCCGATTATATATTGCATTATAGTACAACATAAAATATATTCCTTTACTGAATATAATATTACCTAGTCATATTTACAAATAATTTATTATTATTATTTACTTATTAATAAATACGTATATCTTTATTACCCTACCCCAGTAAATAGTAATGAATACAATATTTGTAATTTTGATACTGATACACCTACTTATATCGAAAATTAAATTAAAGCAATAGTTAAAAAAAACCACGGGAAAAAATCACTATAAAATAATGGGTGCTAGGTATACTAAATAATACTATACAATTACTATAGTGTATTGAATCTTGCCGATTTAATCAAAAAGTACAAATAAATATATTTATTGGATCAAAATTTGTAGGTAAATAATTTAAAAATTGTTAGTTAAATATATATTATGTTAAAGTTAGAGAATGGATTTATATGGAAATTCATAAATTTAATAGAATAAGCTATTTGAAATATGATGAGAAATATGAACGATTCTTATTAAAATAAAACCAATTTTATTTTGCATAATATTTTTAACGTATATTTTTGTTTTTAACTTATATTTTGACATATTCAAAATTCCAGCTATGAAAATATGTAAAATTATTATTTTTGAAAACTAAATATTTTAAAATCACAAGTAACAACTTTCCAATGTATAATAAAGTAGACATCATCTGACAAGAAATATGCACGATTTTTATCGTTTTTATTAAAATATCACCAATTTTATATTGCATATTTTGAACTTTTTAAACTTTTCTCGCATGTTTAATGCATATTTGTAAATTTAAAATGCATAATTCGTGGATTTTTTATGCATATAAATCCGTTCCCTAATTATATACATAATCTTATAATACGAATAATAATTATTTGATATAATATAACATATAGATATATTTTTTCTCGAAATAAACCGAATCATAGGATTTTTTTGGAAATTCTGGTTTCGATTACAAAAAAATCGTATAATGGACGATGACACACGGTTCATAGTTAAAATTATCACTGTGCTCATAACGGTAAAAGGACAAAATCCGCCCAGCATGTTTCGGGTAGGACAAAATCCGCACAGTATTATTTATACTAGGGTAAAATCCGCCCAATTTTTTTTTTTAATTTCATCAATATTTAGATATAAAATTTTAGATATAATTTATAGAATGTGAATAGTACTAATGACAGATGGTAACGGTGATAACCCAGTACTACCAGTACTACTAACCGTGCTAATGGTAGAAATTATTGATAAGAAAATATGCATTGTTGTAGGACGCACTAAATTGCCTACAACATAAGGTATTTAGGAGTAGTATATAGTAACACAGATTGAACTGTAAAATGTGAATGGTTATTGTGTATGTATTTTCGTAAAATTTCTAATCATTTTTAAATTAATTTTTTTAGTTTTTAATAATTTTTAAAATGTACCAATAGTTGGAATAATAAAATAATCAATGCAATTCATACTTTAAATTAATTTTCATTGATATTTGTATAAATACTTATAAAGTTAAAAAAAAATTTTTGGGCGGATTTTGTCTTATAGACCTATGGACCTAAAAAAAAATATACTATTATTAAAGTACTAAATTATGGGCGATCGATCAAAACAATAAAATTATACTAATAAATTAACATATAGTGACTATTTACTATTGAAATATTGTTATATTGTAGTTAATTTTATAAAAAAAAACATATTTTGATTTCGATAGGGACAGTTTATTATAATATATATTGTGTAGTATATAAGATTTTAAATAAGAGAAGTACTTGATGAGGATGATGCCACTGGTCTAAACATATTTGAAGAACGGAGGATAACATTGGCAGCATACGCGGACGACATAATAATTATGGGAGAAACCGAAGAAAGTGTAAGACGGACAACTGAAAAACTGATAATTAAGGGAAAAGATATTGGCTTGCAAGTTAATGAACAAAAGACGAAATATTTAATAATATCCCGA